>CAJHQP010010584.1:0-18131 GCA_905132765.1 Moricandia arvensis
CTTCTCCTCATAGTACCCTCTTTCTTCTACAAACTTCACATCCCTTGATATAAGCACCCTTCTGGTTACTGGATCATAGCATTTGTACCCCTTCTGAGTTGATGAGTAACCAATGAACATCCCCTTTGTACTCCTTGCCTCCAACTTGTTCCTTAATTCTCCTGGTTTGTGAACAAAGCATAGACATCGAAGACTTTGAGATGATCTAGTGCTGGTCTACACTTGTTCAAGACCTCAAATGGTGATTGGTCTCCAAGGATTTTGGTTGGAGTCCTGTTGATTAAGTAACAAGCAGTGGACACACCATCACTCCAGAATCTCATTGGCACGTTGCTTGGAACATCATGGACCTAGCCACTTCCATGAGATGTCTATTCTTCCTCTCGGCTACTCCATTCTGTTGAGGGGTGTAGGGACAACTTGTTTGATGAAGAATTCCATGCTGAGATAGGTGCTGCTTGAAGGCTTGACTTGTGTACTCTCCACCATTATCTGATCTAAAAATCTTAAGCTTTGCATTAAAATGGTAGTCACATAAGCCTGAAAGTTTATAAATGCATCAAGCACCCTATCTTTAGATGGAATCAAGGTTATCCAGGTGTATTTCGATTTTTCATCTATGAAAGTGACAAAGTACTTATGGTTTTCCCTAGACAAGCAAGGAGCAGTCCAAACATCTGAATGTATTAAATCAAAGCAGTGATCATAGATAGTAGTGGACTTTTGGAAAACAGTCTTACAATGCTTGCCTAAAATACAAGCTTCACAATCATTATTTTCAAAGTCAACACCTGGAACCATTAAGTTTAAAGCTCTAACATGAGGATGTCCTAGTCTAGCATGCCACAAAGCATTCTTATTTAAAGCAGAAGTAGAAACAGAAGTAAAGGAACAATTAGGTAAAGAAGTAAGTTCTTCAAGTAAGTAAAGATCTCCTTGTGTAACTCCTTTCCCAATCACACGGCTGCTCTCAATATCCTGAAACTTCACATCATTAGGACTGAAGATAACTCTACATTTTAGATCATTAGTGCACTTCTTAACTGATAACAAATTTGATGTAAATTCAGGCATGTAAAAAGCTCTAGATTCCTTATCAAACAGTTTCAATTTGCCTATACCCCTTATTGGAATCCTATCACCATTAGCAATCATAACATGTCCATGAGCAGGCTCTATATCTTTAATAGACTAGTATCACTAATCATGTGATGAGATGCACCTGAATCAACTATCAATGGTTTAGACATGCTACAAGCACTAAGAGATAGACCAGCATTCCTAGATTGAGTATATGCATCAGTTTGATCATAAGGACTAGTAACTTTAAAAGTACCAAAAGAATACCCCCTGAGGTTACCCAAGTTGTTACCATTGTCTTTGAGCATCTTGATGAGAGCATCCATTTCTGATCTCCGGATGAACTCATGCTCATTTGGACGGTTGGTTGGTTGAGAAGTGTAAGTCACCAATGCCTTGTTCTCACCCCCTTCACGTCCTTCATTCTCTTGTGCTCGGTTTGATGGACCAGCTCCACTTATCCCATGCTGATCACCTCCTCCATAGCTCACGTTTGCCCTTGCCTCTCTATCCTTAAGAAACTTGTTTGGCTTGAGATGTGGGTGAAGGATCCAGCACTAGTGCTTCTTGTGGCCTTGTCTCTTGCAATGATCACAGTTTCCATTGAACCTCCTTTCCTCATACTTGTTCACCTTGTTGGCCTGTGGTCCTTCAGCCTGATTAGCCAAGGTAAGCTCTCCCTTTCCTCCAAAGAGTCCCAATGACCCTTGTTCCTTCTGGATTTGCGAGCACACTTCTTCTAGAGATGGGAGCTTCTCTGATCTTAGGATGTGCTTAATGAGATCATTGTAGCTTGAGTTGAGAGTCAGGAGTAAGCCAAAGACCTTATCCTGCTCACGTCTCTCATTCAGCTCATCCGGATCAGTTGTGCTAGGCCTTAGCATTTCAAGCTCAGACCATAAAGCTCTAAAACTTTCCCAAGTGTTTAGTGAACTCCATATCCTCCTGAGCTAAGTTGTTGATAGCTCTCTTGATCTCAAACACCCTGGTAAGGTTTGAGATGTTTCCATACACCTTTTGAAGTGTTTCCCATAGATCTTTAGCCTTCTCACAGTAGCTATAGGTGTTAGAATTGAGAATTTAGAAGAGATATGGGTGAGAATAAGGGAGATTCGAAGTGTTTGTGTGAAGAACAGAAGAGAAGAACTCCAGAACACAAGAACAAGTTTCTGGACAAAGAGAGAGAGTATAGCAAGAGAGAGGGAGAGAGTAATTCGAAATGGGAGACTAAAGCTCCTTAATTCTATTCATCTGGTTGCATACAGATTATATAGAGGCATTAGACAATGACATAAATAATAAACAAAAGGAAAACAATATAATAAGGCTCTCTGATCCAGTGAAAGTGACAGGACACCAACAGCTCTCTTCTTAAGCTTAACATGTGACTTTCTTCCATATTTGAATTTGAATCCAGCCAAACTCACTCCCAACAGCCTCATTGGTCTCTGAGGATACTCTGGACGAGTTTACATCAGTTCCTTGCCTCTCAAGGAAAGTTAGGGCATAGTTGGTTACTTCTTATCCAAGACTGTACGGAATGTCTTCTCTCTCAAGTAACCGCAGCATCTGATCTTCTCTTTGTCTTCTCTTGTCAATGCATATTCTTATCTTTGGTTCTTCATCTCAATACTCCCCCTCAAGCTTGATCCTAGGAACTGATCAGGCTTGGAAACATGAAGAACCTCCCTCATTAAAACCTTAGTGTGAAAAACCCAGTGGGACAAAAGCACACTAAGGAAAAAGAGTAGAGGTCTCCATGCTAGGAGAGTCAGTGAGATGTGAGGTCTATGAGTCCCAACTTAGAGTGGATGAACTCACAGACTTTAGTGCTTGCTGCCTTGGTGAAAATGTCAGCAAGCTGGTCTTCACTTCTTGTGTAACAAGGTAGGATGATTTGCTTCTCCACAGCTTGTCTAACTTTGTGGCAGTCTACTTCAATATGCTTAGTTCTTTCATGGAAGACTGAGTTGCTGGCAATATGAATGGCAGCCTGATTATCACAGTGCATCGTGATAGGTGTTGTAGTCTCAATGCCCAAGTCTCCAAGCAATCCCTTTATCCAAATCAACTCATTGGTAAGCTTCCTCATGGCTCTATACTCAGCTTCAGCACTAGAGCATGACACAACCTTCTGCTTCTTGCTCTTCCAAGTTACCAAGTTGCCTCCAATAAACGTGCAATAACCAGTAGTTGATCTCCTATCAACTCTGTCTCCTGCCCAATCAGCATCACAATAGCCTACAATCTCTGTGCTTCCATTGCAAGCCATCCATACACCCTGACCGGGAGCCTCTCTCAGATATCTCATGATTCTTTCCACCATGTTCCAATGATGAACCTTAGGCCCTTGCATGTGTTGACTTACTTGGTTCACTGCAAAGCAGATATCTGGCCTTGTAATGGTTAGATAAATGAGTTTTTCAATCATTCTCCTATACTGCTTCACATCACCATAAGGTTTGTCCTCAAACTCCCCCCTCAAAGTACTTTGTAGCCTTCTTCCAGTGGTGTTTTGGCTGTTCTTCCTCCAAGGTTTCCTGCCTCAGTTAAAAGATCAAGTGTGTACTTCCTTTGAGACAGGAAGAGCCCCTCTTTAGAGCGGCATACTTCGATCCCAAGGAAGTACTTGAGTTCACCAAAATCTGTAATATCAAAGACAGACTTTAGAAATACCTTGGTTTCTTTGATTCCTTCTTTGTCACTGCATGTGAGATTATATCATCTACATAGATCAAGATGACTACAATTCCCCTTGGACCAGAGAGTGTAAACGAGGTGTGATCAGCTTCTGACTTCTTGAAGCCTCTTCCATTCAGTGTAGTACTCAACTTGTGGTACCATGCTCTTGGAGATTGCTTCAGCCCATAAATTGCTTTCTTGAGTCTTAGAACATTTCCAGGTTTTACCAGTTTTTCTAGACCAGGAGGTGGGTGCATATAAACTTCATCTTCTAACTCTCCTTGAAGAAAAGCATTCTTCACATCCATCTGCCACAATTCCCACTCCAAATTTGTTGCAAGTGATAAGATGATACGAATTGTATGCAGCTTGGCTACTGGTGCAAATGTATCAACATAATCTTCTCCATATGTCTGAGTGAAGCCTCTTGCAACCAATCTTGTTTTGCACCTCTCCACCTTGCCATTTGGTAGAAACTTGATAGTGAACACCCACTTGCTTGACACAGCTTTCTTGCCCTTTGGGAGTTCACTCTCATACCAAGTATCATTGATGATCATGGCATTTATCTCATCTCCAACTGATTTTCTCCACACGTCAAGCTCCATTGCTTCTGCATATGATCTTGGTACATACGCTTCATCTAAACCAACAATGAAGGCTTGATGCTCAGTTGGGAATTGCGCAAAGGAACATACTGCTGAAGTGGGATGAGCTACTGCTTGGCTATTGAAGTAGACTCTTGTGTTCACCCAGTTAGAAGGATCTTTCCTTATCCTTGTACTCCTTCTCAATGGTTGAACCTGAGCTTCTTCCTCTTGCTGCTCTTGTTCCTCATGAGCTTGGGAAGTCTCCTGATCTTGTGCACTCTCCTGATCATGGGCACTCTCCTGATCATGAGCATCTGAACCTTGTTGCTGTTCTGGTTCTTGTTTATTGCCCCCTTCAGGATCAGGATGAGTGACTTCATCAGCCTCTCGTACAGTCCCTTGAGTAGGAGAAACTTCTCTGGTCGCCTCCTTATCCTTTGATAAACTTATTCCAAGATTCTCCATGATAATTCTCAGGTTATTGGCCCTATCGGATGCTAGAGACAGATCCTTGAGCTCATCCCAATTCTTCTCAGCATAGAACCCTTTTCCTTCAATAAACTTTACATCTCTAGATACAAGTACTTTTCTTGTTTCAGGATTGTAGCACTTGTATCCCTTCTGTGTGGGAGAATAGCCTATGAAAATACACTTCATGCTCTTTGCTTCTAGCTTGTTCCTTTGCTCCCCTGGTATTAGCACAAAACAGGCACATCCAAACACTCTAAGGTGATGAATAGATGGTCTGGTTTGGTTCAACACTTCATAAGGAGAAATATCCTTCAACACTTTGGTAGGAATCCTGTTGATCAGATAGCATGCTGTCACCACAGCATCACTCCAGAATCTCTTAGGAACATTTGCATGAAACATCATTGATCTGGCAACCTCCATCAGATGCCTATTCTTTCTTTCAGCCACTCCATTTTGCTGAGGAGTATAAGGGCAGCTTGTTTGGTGAACTATGCCATGTTTTGCCAAATGATTCTTGAAAGCATGGCTGGTATACTCTCCTCCATTGTCTGACCTTAGTACCTTCACATTAGCCTTAAAGTGGTTAGTAACATAAGATTGGAAGTTCATAAATGCATCTAACACACGATCCTTAGATGGAAGCAATGTAATCCAAGTGTATTTTGATTTTTCATCTATAAAGGTGACAAAATACTTGTGGTTATCCCTGGATAGACATGGAGAGGTCCAAACATCAGAGTGAATCAAGTCAAAACATTTTTCATAGATTGTTACTGATGTTGGAAACACAGATTTGCAATGCTTTCCTAAGATGCATGCTTCACATTCCAGATGACTAAATGATATATCAGGCATCATAAGTTCTAATGCACGTGAGTGTGGGTGACCTAATCTAGCATGCCAAGTGGTGCTATCACATAGATTAGTACTGGTCATGCATAAAGGAGTAGCAGACGAAGAGTAAGAAAGCTTAGTCTTTTGGAGATGGTATAAACCATCTTTGCTGTTGCCTTCTCCAATCACCTTCCCTGTCTTAAGGTCCTGAAACTCAACATCATTAGGCCTAAAAACCACCTGACAATTCAGGTCAGCAGTGGCTTTTTTCACTGAGAGTAAGTTAGAAGCAAAACCAGGCATATAAAAGGCAGTGGATTCCCTATCAAACAACTTAAGGTTCCCTATTCCTTCTATCTTCACCTTATCTCCATTTGCTATTGTAACATTCCCTAAGGCAGGCCTAACATCACTAATGAGATTCCTATCACTAATCATATGATGACTAGCTCCTGAATCTATTATGATTGGCTTAGAGATAAGGGAATGTGTACCAGACTTCTTTGAGGAGATAATGGCTTTGGCTGCTTTGATCAGTGGCTCAATATCACTAATTCTGATCGGACCATCATTGATCACAGCCTTACTCCAACTTTCTCCTCCATTATAATCACTGATGAGTGCTGAATACATAGATGCGCCTTTAAGACCCGGTTGATCATCCACTTTACCTTTGAGTTTACCTTTGAGTTTTATTCCACCAGACCTTCCATTCTTGCTGTGCATATCTTTAAGAGCTGGATTTCTTTCCTTTGTAAAGAGATTGTGTGATATTTGTTCTCTCTGAACTAGAGCACACACACCTTCAAGGTTAGGAAGTTTCTCTTCCCGCAGAACATGCTTGATCAGCTGGTTGTAGGATGGACTTAGATTCAGGAGAAGACTGAAGACCTTATCTTGTTCATATCTCTCCCTGATGACATCTGGATCAACAGAGAAGGGCCTCAGTGTATCTAGCTCTGCCCACAAGCTTCTAAACTTGCCAAAGTATTGATTAAACTCCACTTCTTCCTGGCTCAAGTTGTTGATAATCTTCTTGACTTCAAACACCCTGCTCAGGTTGGAGAAGTTTCCATAAACAGTTTTAAGACTCTCCCACAGTTCCTTGGCGCTTTCACAGTGTGAGTAAGCCTCCAAGATTGATTCTGATAAGGAGTTATGAATGATCTCAAGTGCTAGCTGGTCTTCTTGAACCCACTTGTCTTCATCCTTCAGGCCATGAGCCTGTTTCTCCTCTTGAGTCATCTTCTTTGAAGCTTCAGCCTTTATGATATGACTGTCCCAAAGTCCATGACTCCCTAAGGTAACTCTGGCCACTCTTGACCACAGCAGATAATTAGAACCCACAAGGGTTACTGGAATAAGAATTCTTGACTCCATTTCCATGGCTGGTTTTCTTTTATCCAGTGGACAAAGATTAAGGAACCAGAGAGGTTATGAATCCAGAAATTGGAGAATAGAATTTCCAACTGAGAAAGAGTATAAGAACTCAGATTAAAACAAGAATTTATGGAAATGGAAGAAGATAAAGTGAGGATTTAAAACCAACAGAGTGAAAAACAGAGTAAAAAAAAAACAGTGTCCTTATACTCTCTATATTCAAGTCTCTGGTTCCTTAGTCTCTTAGTCTCTCATATAGGTCTCTCCATTCTCTTAAATCTCTCACGAATCTACTCCTTTTTCATCAGTCTCCTTCACCATTCTCATCAAGTCTCATCCGCATCATCTTCATTTCTATTCTACTTCACTCAAGCACTTGAACTCTGAAAACTTTCACTTCTCCTCATAGTACCCTCTTTCTTCTACAAACTTCACATCCCTTGATATAAGCACCCTTCTGGTTACTGGATCATAGCATTTGTACCCCTTCTGAGTTTGATGAGTAACCAATGAACATCCCCTTTGTACTCCTTGCCTCCAACTTGTTCCTTAATTCTCCTGGTTTGTGAACAAAGCATAGACATCCGAAGACTTTGAGATGATCTAGTGCTGGTCTACACTTGTTCAAGACCTCAAATGGTGATTGGTCTCCAAGGATTTTGGTTGGAGTCCTGTTGATTAAGTAACAAGCAGTGGACACACCATCACTCCAGAATCTCTTTGGCACGTTTGCTTGGAACATCATGGACCTAGCCACTTCCATGAGATGTCTATTCTTCCTCTCGGCTACAACATTCTGTTGAGGGGTGTAGGGACAACTTGTTTGATGAAGAATTCCATGCTGAGATAGGTGCTGCTTGAAGGGCTTGACTTGTGTACTCTCCACCATTATCTGATCTAAAAATCTTAAGCTTTGCATTAAAATGGTTAGTCACATAAGCCTGAAAGTTTCTAAATGCATCAAGCACCCTATCTTTAGATGGAATCAAGGTTATCCAGGTGTATTTCGATTTTCATCTATGAAAGTGACAAATACTTATGGTTTTCCCTAGACAAGCAAGGAGCAGTCCAAACATCTGAATGTATTAAATCAAAGCAGTGATTCATAGATAGTAGTGACTTTTGGAAAACAGTCTTAACAATGCTTGCCTAAAATACAAGCTTCACAATCATTATTTTCAAGACAACACCTGGAACCATTAAGTTTAAAGCTCTAACATGAGGATGTCCTAGTCTAGCATGCCACAAAAGCATTCTTATTAAAGCAGAAGCAGAAACAGAAGTGAAGGAACAATTAGGTTAAAGAAGTAAGCTGCTTCAAGAAGTAAAGATCTCCTTGTGTAACTCCTTTCCCAATCACACGGCTGCTCTCAATATCCTGAAACTTCACATCATTAGGATGAAGATAACTCTACATTTTAGATCATTAGTGCACTTCTTAACTGATAACAAATTTGATTGTAAATTCAGGCATGTAAAAAGCTCTATATTCCTTATCAAACAATTTCAATTTGCCTATACCCCTTATTGGAATCCTATCACCATTAGCATATTCATAACATGTCCATGAGCAGGCTCTATATCTTTAATAAGACTAGTATCACTAATCATGTGATGAGGATGCACCTGAATCAACTATCAATGGTTTAGACATGCTACAAGCACTAAGAGATAGACCAGCATTCCTAGATTGAGTATATGCATCAGTTTGATCATAAGGACTAGTAACTTTAAAGTACCAAAAGAATACCCCCTGAGGTTACCCAAGTTGTTACCATTGTCTTTGAGCATCTTGATGAGAGCATCCATTTCTGATCTCCGGATGAACTCATGCTCATTTGGACGGTGGTTGGTTGAGAAGTGTAAGTCACCAATGCCTTGTTCTCACCCCCTTCACGTCCTTCATTCTCTTGTGCTCGGTTTGATGGACCAGCTCCACTTATCCCATGCTGATCACCTCCTCCATAGCTCACGTTTGCCCTTGCCTCTCTATCCTTAAGAAACTTGTTTGGCTTGAGATGTGGGTGAAGGATCCAGCACTGGTGCTTCTTGTGGCCTTGTCTCTTGCAATGATCACAGTTTCCATTGAACTCCTTTCCTCATACTTGTTCACCTTGTTGGCCTGTGGTCCTTCAGCCTGATTAGCCAAGGTAAGCTCTCCTTTTCCTCCAAAGAGTCCCAATGACCCTTGTCCTTCTGGATTTGCGAGCACACTTCTTCTAGAGATGGGAGCTTCTCTGATCTTAGGATGTGCTTAATGAGATCATTGTAGCTTGAGTTGAGAGTCAGGAGTAAGCAAAGACCTTATCCTGCTCACGTCTCTCATTCAGCTCATCCGGATCAGTTGTGCTAGGCCTTAGCATTTCAAGCTCCAGACCATAAAGCTCTAAACTTTCCCAAGTGTTTAGTGAACTCCATATCCTCTTGAGCTAAGTTGTTGATAAGCTCTCTTGATCTCAAACACCGCTGGTAAGGTTTGAGATGTTTCCATACACCTTTTGAAGTGTTTCCCATAGATCTTTAGCCTTCTCACAGTAGCTATAGGCCTCCAAAATCGATGGATCCAGTGAGCTTTGGAGAATGGAAATCACAAGCATATCCTCTTGCATCCACTTCTCTTCATCACACGTGACAATCTCCTTGTCACCTTCATGAGTAATATCCTGGGAGCTTCATCTTCAAGGATGTGGTTTCCACAAGCCCTTACTCCCCACGGCAGTCTTCACCACCCTCGGACCAGAGGAGATAGTTCCCCCCTTTCAAAGTAACCGGAATGATAGTAGTCTTGGTGTTCTCCATCTTGAGTCTTCAAAGTGTTCTTGAGTCTTCAACGTAGCAACCCAGATTCAAGAGAACCTGGCTCTGATACCATGAAAGAATGAGTAGAATCTGAGTATGCAAAGGTAGAATAGAGTAGATTGAAGAGATTAGAAGAGATTAAGAGAGAAAGTAAGAGATTAGGAGCCGATTTGTTCAAGAACCCATTTGGGAGCTCAAGAACACTTAGAGAGAATAAGAACCGAGAGAGACTCGAAAATACTTGCTTGATTAATGAATGAGGAAGTGTTACAAATATATAGAGAAGGATAAAGCTTAATGCAACGGATACAGGATAAGGTTTCAACGGGATCATGTGAAGTCAAGGCTGGAGGAGCGTCCCGTTTTGAATCTTGTGGACGAGAGCTTCACATGCTTGATGCCTTTGGCATCTTGACCAGATGCTCTCCTTTCCAGCTGTGCCAGTCTGTCAAGGACGAGCTCTCCTTATCCATAAGGTTCGTTGATACTAGACAAGAGGTAAGCGTGCCCGGCAAGGTTAACTTTCTCCTTTCACCTTTGGTCGATCCATTTCACCTTTTGTAACCAAGGTGGTACGGCCTGGTTGTACGGCCTTGTACGGCCTTGTACGGCCTTGTACGGACACACTCCATTTTGTTCCTTAAGCCTTCTCCAATCTTTGTATCCTCATTACTTATTCAGTCATTCATCATACATGATTCATTCAACTTCAGGATGATTCTACACTGATTTATGAGTCCAAATCAAGCTTCTTACATCTTGATTCATTCTGGTTTATTAGAATCAAGAAGAAATTGCCAAATCTCAAAACAGGTAAACTGGAATCACTTCGGTTTAAAAGTGGGATAACTTCTTCATCATAACTCCTATGATCTTGATTCAACTTCAGGGTGATTCTACACTGATTTATGAGTCCAAATCAAGCTTCTTACATCTTGATTCATTCTGTTTTATTAGTATCAAGAAGAAATTGCCAAATCTCCAAACAGGGTAACTGGAATCACTTCGGTTAAAAGTGGGATAACTTCTTCATCATAACTCCTATGATATTGATTCAACTTCAGGGTGATTCTACACTGATTTATGAGTCCAAATCAAGCTCTTACATCGTGATTCATTCTGGTTTGATTAGAATCAAGAAGAAATTGCCAAATCTCCAAACAGGGTAAACTGGAATCACTTCGGTTAAAAGTGGGATAACTTCTTCATCATAACTCCTATGATCTTGATTCAACTTCAGGGTGATTCTACACTGATTTATGAGTCCAAATAAAGCTTCTTACATCGTGATTCATTCTGGTTTTGATTAGAATCAAGAAGAAATTGCCAAATCTCCAAACAGGGTAAACTGGATCACTTCGGTTAAAAGTGGGATAACTTCTTCATCATAACTCCTATGATCTTGATTCAACTTCAGGGTGATTCTACACTGATTTATGAGTCCAAATCAAGCTTCTTACATCGTGATTCATTCTGGTTTTATTAGTATCAAGAAGAAATTGCCAAATCTCCAAACAGGGTAAACTGGAATCACTTCGGTTAAAAGTGGGATAACTTCTTCATCATAACTCCTATGATATTGATTCAACTTCAGGGTGATTCTACACTGATTTATGAGTCCAAATCAAGCTTCTTACATCGTGATTCATTCTGGTTTTGATTAGAATCAAGAAGAAATTGCCAAATCTCCAAACAGGGTAAACTGGAATCACTTCGGTTAAAAGTGGGATAACTTCTTCATCATAACTCCTATGATATTGATTCAACTTCAGGGTGATTCTACACTGATTTATGAGTCCAAATCAAGCTTCTTACATCGTGATTCATTCTGGTTTTATTAGTATCAAGAAGAAATTGCCAAATCTCCAAACAGGGTAAACTGGAATCACTTCGGTTAAAAGTGGGATAACTTCTTCATCATAACTCCTATGATATTGATTCAACTTCAGGGTGATTCTACACTGATTTATGAGTCCAAATCAAGCTTCTTACATCGTGATTCATTCTGGTTTTGATTAGAATCAAGAAGAAATTGCCAAATCTCCAAACAGGGTAAACTGGAATCACTTCGGTTAAAAGTGGAATAACTTCTTCATCATAACTCCTATGATATTGATTCAACTTCAGGTGATTCTGCACTGATTTATGAGTCCAAATCAAGCTTCTTACATCTTGATTCATTCTGGTTTATTAGAATCAAGAAGAAATTGCAAATCTCCAAACAAGGGTAAACTGGAATCACTTCGGTTAAAAGTGGGATAACTTCTTCATCATAACTCCTATGATCTTGATTCAACTTCAGGGTGATTCTACACTGATTTATGAGTCCAAATCAAGCTTCTTACATCGTGATTCATTCTGGTTTTATTAGTATCAAGAAGAAATTGCCAAATCTCCAAACAGGGTAAACTGGAATCACTTCGGTTAAAAGTGGGATAACTTCTTCATCATAACTCCTATGATCTTGATTCAACTTCAGGGTGATTCTACACTGATTTATGAGTCCAAATCAAGCTTCTTACATCGTGATTCATTCTGGTTTGATTAGTATCAAGAAGAAATTGCCAAATCTCCAAACAGGGTAAACTGGAATCACTTCGGTTAAAAGTGGGATAACTTCTTCATCATAACTCCTATGATCTTGATTCAACTTCAGGGTGATTCTACACTGATTTATGAGTCCAAATCAAGCTTCTTACATCGTGATTCATTCTGGTTTTATTAGTATCAAGAAGAAATTGCCAAATCTCCAAACAGGGTAAACTGGAATCACTTCGGTTAAAAGTGGGATAACTTCTTCATCATAACTCCTATGATATTGATTCAACTTCAGGGTGATTCTCACTGATTTATGAGTCCAAATCAAGCTTCTTACATCTTGATTCATTCTGGTTTTGATTAGTATCAAGAAGAAATTGCCAAATCTCCAAACAGGGTAAACTGGAATCACTTCGGTTAAAAGTGGGATAACTTCTTCATCATAACTCCTATGATATTGATTCAACTTCAGGGTGATTCTACACTGATTTATGAGTCCAAATCAAGCTTCTTACATCGTGATTCATTCTGGTTTTATTAGTATCAAGAAGAAATTGCCAAATCTCCAAACAGGGTAAACTGGAATCACTTCGGTTAAAAGTGGGATAACTTCTTCATCATAACTCCTATGATATTGATTCAACTTCAGGGTGATTCTACACTGATTTATGAGTCCAAATCAAGCTTCTTACATCGTGATTCATTCTGGTTTGATTAGTATCAAGAAGAAATTGCCAAATCTCCAAACAGGGTAAACTGGAATCACTTCGGTTAAAAGTGGGATAACTTCTTCATCATAACTCCTATGATATTGATTCAACTTCAGGATGATTCTACACTGATTTATGAGTCCAAATCAAGCTTCTTACATCTTGATTCATTCTGGTTTTGATTAGAATCAAGAAGAAATTGCCAAATCTCCAAACAGGGTAAACTGGAATCACTTCGGTTAAAAGTGGGATAACTTCTTCATCATAACTCCTATGATCTTGATTCAACTTCAGGGTGATTCTACACTGATTTATGAGTCCAAATCAAGCTTCTTACATCGTGATTCATTCTGGTTTTATTAGTATCAAGAAGAAATTGCCAAATCTCCAAACAGGGCAAACTGGAATCACTTCGGTTAAAAGTGGGATAACTTCTTCATCATAACTCCAATGATATTGATTCAACTTCAGGGTGATTCTACACTGATTTATGAGTCCAAATCAAGCTTCTTACATCTTGATTCATTCTGGTTTGATTAGAATCAAGAAGAAATTGCCAAATCTCCAAACAGGGTAAACTGGATCACTTCGGTTAAAAGTGGGATAACTTCTTCATCATAACTCCTATGATCTTGATTCAACTTCAGGGTGATTCTACACTGATTTATGAGTCCAAATCAAGCTTCTTACATCTTGATTCATTCTGGTTTTGATTAGAATCAAGAAGAAATTGCCAAATCTCCAAACAGGGTAAACTGGAATCACTTCGGTTAAAAGTGGGATAACTTCTTCATCATAACTCCTATGATCTTGATTCAACTTCAGGGTGATTCTCACTGATTTATGAGTCCAAATCAAGCTTCTTACATCTTGATTCATTCTGGTTTTGATTAGAATCAAGAAGAAATTGCCAAATCTCCAAACAGGGTAAACTGGAATCACTTCGGTTAAAAGTGGGATAACTTCTTCATCATAACTCCTATGATCTTGATTCAACTTCAGGGTGATTCTACACTGATTTATGAGTCCAAATCAAAGCTTCTTACATCGTGATTCATTCTGGTTTTATTAGTATCAAGAAGAAATTGCCAAATCTCCAAACAGGGTAAACTGGAATCACTTCGGTTAAAAGTGGGATAACTTCTTCATCATAACTCCTATGATCTTGATTCAACTTCAGGGTGATTCTACACTGATTTATGAGTCCAAATCAAGCTTCTTACATCTTGATTCATTCTGGTTTTATTAGTATCAAGAAGAAATTGCCAAATCTCCAAACAGGGTAAACTGGAATCACTTCGGTTAAAAGTGGGATAACTTCTTCATCATAACTCCTATGATCTTGATTCAACTTCAGGGTGATTCTACACTGATTTATGAGTCCAAATCAAGCTTCTTACATCGTGATTCATTCTGGTTTTATTAGTATCAAGAAGAAATTGCCAAATCTCCAAACAGGTAAACTGGAATCACTTCGGTTAAAAGTGGGATAACTTCTTCATCATAACTCCTATGATATTGATTCAACTTCAGGGATGATTCTACACTGATTTATGAGTCCAAATCAAGCTTCTTACATCTTGATTCATTCTGGTTTTATTAGTATCAAGAAGAAATTGCCAAATCTCCAAACAGGGTAAACTGGAATCACTTCGGTTAAAAGTGGGATAACTTCTTCATCATAACTCCTATGATATTGATTCAACTTCAGGGTGATTCTACACTGATTTATGAGTCCAAATCAAGCTTCTTACATCGTGATTCATTCTGGTTTTATTAGAATCAAGAAGAAATTGCCAAATCTCCAAACAGGGTAAACTGGAATCACTTCGGTTAAAAGTGGGATAACTTCTTCATCATAACTCCTATGATATTGATTCAAACTTCAGGGTGATTCTACACTGATTTATGAGTCCAAATCAAGCTTCTTACATCTTGATTCATTCTGGTTTTGATTAGAATCAAGAAGAAATTGCCAAATCTCCAAACAGGGTAAACTGGAATCACTTCGGTTAAAAGTGGGATAACTTCTTCATCATAACTCCTATGATCTTGATTCAACTTCAGGGTGATTCTACACTGATTATGAGTCCAAATCAAGCTTCTTACATCGTGATTCATTCTGGTTTTATTAGTATCAAGAAGAAATTGCCAAATCTCCAAACAGGGTAAACTGGAATCACTTCGGTTAAAAGTGGGATAACTTCTTCATCATAACTCCTATGATATTGATTCAACTTCAGGATAATTATACACTGATTTATGAGTCCAAATCAAGATTCTTACATCTTGATTCATTCTGGTTTGATTAGAATCAAGAAGAAATTGCCAAATCTCCAAACAGGGTAAACTGGAATCACTTCGGTTAAAAGTGGGATAACTTCTTCATCATAACTCCTATGATATTGATTCAACTTCAGGGTGATTCTACACTGATTTATGAGTCCAAATCAAGCTTCTTACATCGTGATTCATTCTGGTTTTATTAGTATCAAGAAGAAATTGCCAAATCTCCAAACAGGGTAAACTGGAATCACTTCGGTTAAAAGTGGGATAACTTCTTCATCATAACTCCTATGATATTGATTCAACTTCAGGGTGATTCTACACTGATTTATGAGTCCAAATCAAGCTTCTTACATCGTGATTCATTCTGGTTTTATTAGTATCAAGAAGAAATTGCCAAATCTCCAAACAGGGTAAACTGGAATCACTTCGGTTAAAAGTGGGATAACTTCTTCATCATAACTCCTATGATATTGATTCAACTTCAGGGTGATTCTACACTGATTTATGAGTACAAATCAAGCTTCTTACATCGTGATTCATTCTGGTTTGATTAGAATCAAGAAGAAATTGCCAAATCTCCAAACAGGGTAAACTGGAATCACTTCGGTTAAAAGTGGGATAACTTCTTCATCATAACTCCTATGATATTGATTCAACTTCAGGGTGATTCTGCACTGATTTATGAGTCCAAATCAAGCTTCTTACATCTTGATTCATTCTGGTTTTATTAGAATCAAGAAGAAATTGCAAATCTCCAAACAAGGGTAAATTGGAGTCACTTCGGTTAAAAGTGGGATAACTTCTTCATCATAAATCCTATGATCTTGATTCAACTTCAGGGTGATTCTACACTGATTTATGAGTCCAAATCAAGCTTCTTACATCGTGATTCATTCTGGTTTTATTAGTATCAAGAAGAAATTGCCAACTCTCCAAACAGGGCAAACTGGAATCACTTCGGTTAAAAGTGGTATAACTTCTTCATCATAACTCCTATGATCTTGATTCAACTTCAGGGTGATTCTGCACTGATTTATGAGTCCAAATCAAGCTTCTTACATCTTGATTCATTCTGGTTTTGATTAAAATCAAGAAGAAATTGCCAAATCTCCAAACAGGGTAAACTGGAATCACTTCGGTTAAAAGTGGGATAACTTCTTCATCATAACTCCTATGATCTTGATTCAACTTCAGGGTGATTCTACACTGATTTATGAGTCCAAATCAAGCTTCTTACATCTTGATTCATTCTGGTTTTGATTAGAATCAAGAAGAAATTGCCAAATCTCCAAACAGGGTAAACTGGAATCACTTCGGTTAAAAGTGGGATAACTTCTTCATCATAACTCCTATGATATTGATTCAACTTCAGGGTGATTCTCCACTGATTTATGAGTCCAAATCAAGCTTCTTACATCTTGATTCATTCTGGTTTTGATTAGAATCAAGAAGAAATTGCCAAATCTCCAAACAGGGTAAACTGGAATCACTTCGGTTAAAAGTGGGATAACTTCTTCATCATAACTCCTATGATATTGATTCAACTTCAGGGTGATTCTATACTGATTTATGAGTCCAAATCAAGCTTCTTACATCGTGATTCATTCTGGTTTTATTAGAATCAAGAAGAAATTGCCAAATCTCCAAACAGGGTAAACTGGAATCACTTCGGTTAAAAGTGGGATAACTTCTTCATCATAAGCTCCAATGATATTGATTCAAATTTCAGGATGATTCTAGACTGATTTATGAGTCCAAATCAAAATTCTTACATCTTGATTTCATTCTGGTTTTATTAGAATCAAGAAGAAATTGAGATTTTTAGAGTAGAAGAGATAGAATGCGAATCTAAGCAGAAGACATGAAGAGAATCTAAAGCTTTAGAGAGTAGGGTTCATGATGAACAAGAGAGAGAGAGAAAAGAGAGAGAGTATCATTGAAAATGTTTGCTTAATTCTTATTACTCTGAGCATAAGTTACAATATATAGAGAGAAGGGGCAGCTTAATCTAATCCACAAACGGTCATAAGAGAGTATGGTAGACAATGGGTAACGTGACACTCTAAAGGAGAAAGCGCGCGCCTGGTTGAACGCTTGGCTGAGAGGGCTTGATGCCTTTGGCATCTTGACTAGATGCCTTCTCCTTTCCAGCATGAGCCAGCCTGTCTTGATCAAGCCTTATCCGGCGAGTCTCCTTTCTTCTTTTACCGGCATGACTATCAGTTAACCTCTCCTTTACCTTTGCACTCTTTTACCTTGACTTCCTTTCTCCTTGCCATACACGTTTACTCCCTTGCCTTGTACGTGATAGAGAGTTGTACGGCCAGAGACCATCCGTTGAACCTGCCCTAGTTTTGCACATTACCAAAATGTCTTCTTGGTTGAGCAAAAGTGGTTTTAGGTCAAGTGAACCGTACAGTCGGCCGTACTGTCCGTACACTTGCCCCAAACTTTTGCACCAACTCCTTCTTGATCTAATTCCTTAGACTAAGTGCACACATCCTCTTCTTTATTTACTCAGATCAACACTCCCCCTCAATCTTGACCATGTGGAACAAGTCAAGCTTGGAATGTCATGAGATCTTCCTCATCAAAAACCTCACCAAAGGAAAACCCTTTTTTGGGATAAAACCTTTGATGAGGGAAAAAGAGTAAAAGACCCCATGACGAGCGGCATCAGTTGGCTTGGAGTAAGGCTAATGAGTCCTAATCTTGGCTGTGAATAGACTCAATAACCTTTTGACTGCTGCCTTTG
>CAJHQP010010585.1:0-18128 GCA_905132765.1 Moricandia arvensis
AGGATCATACTAGGAGGGAGCCAAAAATTATTCCAAAGGAGAAAAGTGATCATGGGATGTTTGTGGTGCCATGTCAGATCAAAAACCATGAATTTCCCCAATGCCCATGCTACACCGGATCACAAGTGAGCATCATACCCACAGCTATAGCAGAGAAGTTAAACCTCAGAATAGAGACTTCCAACGATTCTTTCATCCTTGTGGATTGTTCTAGAGTAGAATCAGGAGGTATATGCAGAGATGTCCCACAACGAATTCAAGATATACTAGTCCGATAGATTTCCTTGTGATGGACATCCAGATAGATTGGAACTCTTCGTTCCTACTTGGGAGAGCATTCACGGCTACTGTGGGAGCCATATGCGACATGCCAGTTAAACATGTTTTATCTATCTCTAATTGATCAAAATATCTTTTATGAACCTGTTAAAAAAATAAGAACAAGGCTACCCTGATCGAATTGTGTAATGATGCAGAGCTTGTGGCGACGTGTTTCGGCGATTACGAGTGTAATGAGGAATCAGTAAGATGGAGCATTGATCGATACTGAGCACAAAGCAGAAACCGAACATGATTCAGCAGAAGAACACGACAAAGAAGCTGGTATCTATAGCTAGATTAGTTCAGTATTATGAGAGATCCAGATGGTCATGCAAGAGCTATGGATGGCATAATTATAAACGTCACGAAGGAGGATTGTAGCAGATATACTTGCAATGGCCAATGGAGCTGGAATGCTTTTTGGTCACCGGTCTGATTATCGAGCATCGGTCGCATGTAACCATAGCCAGTTGGGCATTGCCAAGGATACGGTGAATCCTACGAAGAGTATGACTCAAATTATGATGAGGATGAACCTTGCTGGATAATGGATGTCAGAGTAGGAAATCCAGCATCAACAATCGGCATATCTTGGCCATCAAACGACATCAAACGGTAAACCAGACCCTTCACTTGGACCAGAAGAAACAAAAGCTGGTTATCTCAGTCCAGATGAGTTTGGAATTTTCAGGACGTAGAAGGACGTGCACGAGGTCCTTATGGGAGAATTCTAACTCTACCAAAGAAAGATGTACAAGATGCCCTTCTCATGGCTGAACGATCAGGAAATTTCTTTTGACAACCGCAACAGCCATCGATCGACGCACATGTACCAACATCGATCGACAACATGGAGCAGAAGCAGGAGACATACAGCAGCGCAGAAATTGATGATATTGTTCATGCGATCTACCAAGCTCAGAAGATGTCAACGGATGATTTCTATATGAGGGCTTGATGACGTTTATTATCCTGTAGATAAATGCCAACACGAATTTGACTACACGCATGAATGAGATGAAGCAAGACATGGATACTTTTCAGAGATAACATGCGAGTAGACCGGATGGAGTGACATCGATCAACAGCAACCTTACGCCATCGATCGATACTAAGTTCAACAGACAGAAGTTCGCAGCAGAAACACTACCTAGAAGAAAGGTTCTATGATATTGTTTTTTCTTAGTGCCTGATGAAGGAAGATGTTTCTCAGCAACTAGAGGAAATGTCAGAAACTACAGCTGCCAGACTTAGAATGCTCTAGAAAAGTATTGAAAATCTACAAAGAAGAATGCATTCACTAGAGGTTACTAAAGAAATCATAAAGAATGAAAAAATCAAAGGAGAAGAGGCAATCAAAAACTTCATTGGTACATTGTTTCAGAAGAGCAACGAAGATGTAGCCACTTGTTTCCAAGTGTTGATCAACCTCCTTTCTAAGTAAGAGCATTCACAACGTCGAGCTTAAGACTATAACCAAGCGCTGATAGTGGGAGGCAACCCACTGTTTAGAAAGTTTTAATTAGTTTTTATTCTTCATTTATTACTCATTTTTGTATTTATTTCTTTCAGATTATTCAGAAAAAAAATAATGATCCGAGGAAGACATCTACATCGAGCATTGACTGACACTTGATCACTGATCGGTCGACGGAGTAAGCAACGCATCGATCAATAGGCATTTTATTGTGTCGATCGACGGTCACCATCAGCGAGCAGGTGTATCAGTTTGCGTTGTTAAAATTGGTCCTTATGATTTATTTCTTCCCCATCTCAGACTGTTTTAACACTGACGATAGTGTTGTTTATGCTTGGGGGAGGTATTACTGATATTGTGTTTTATTTTGAGTTTTATAAGAAATAGGAACTTACAGGTTTAGCATCGATTGACACCTGTACCTGAACATCGATCGACACTCTCTTACAGAGAGAGGTGTCGAGTTTTATACTTAAGCTAATTACTTATGATCTAATTTTTCTAACCAATTGGGGGCGGATTACACTGGGACAGTGTAATTTAAGTCTGGGGAGGTTCGCTAATGCTATTTGATTGTTTTAGTGTTATTTATATCTATATAAGTTTTTCAAAAAAAAATTTTATTGAGTCAAGAAGGAGACTATGATCTAGATTATTATTGAAAAACCATGCTATAAGCACCATTCTTAGAAGGTTATTTACAGAGATTACTAGAGATACCAAAGTGGATCATCCTGCCATTATATCACACTTTCTTAGTTTAGAGGAACCGAAGCTGATTTTCAACACTAATCATGACATTAACTTCTTGCTTTGGGATTTGGTATACATTGGATCGGATTCCTTCTGCAAGTCTAGAAGGTAAAAGTCTATGTGCTTCTGATTCCCCTCTCTCTCCCCTTCAGATTAAAAAAGGAGTCCAACAAGATTTGGTGGCTACAACCATTAAAGATTGATTCATATGATCCTATAAATAGATAAAAAGGTCAAAAAGAAGTAAACATGATCTGGTGGTAAAAACCATTAGGGCTTGATTCATGGAAGCCTATCCAAATATCCAGTCAAATAAAAATATAAAATGATACCCTCAAAAGAAGGGAGACATTGACTGAGAAAAAGTAAGAAGAGAGAGAGAAAAAGAACCAGAGAAGGCTGCTTGTGTGTTCAGATACTTGAAGAAGTAAGAGTCCATGTGTCCTTTGATCGATACTCCCATGGAAAGAAATGACATCTGTAGAGGGGAGAGTTAGACTAGTATTGCTAAGTTGTTGGTAGAATGAATTTGGTTTGCTATACTAGGATAGGGTATATAAAGTTTCTCTGTGATTGACTTGATAATATGTAGTTGCAATAAAGTAAGGTGACAGACAGTCATACTTAGACAATATGTGAGCCGTTGTTTTCAAAACATCTTTTCACAGGCGTGTTTTGCTTAAGGACAAGCAAAAGGTTAATTCTAGGTGAGTTGATATAGAGTATTTATTACCAGTTTTAGACCATGTTATAGACTCTATATTATAGGGTCTGTTATGTGGTCTAGGCTATGTTTTATGGTATTTACAAGTCCATGTACGTTTTGGAGATATATTGAGATACTTGGAGCTTTTGGAGCATGTGGAGAGGAATAATCCATAGCTGATCAGTGAAGAGAGCCAGAGTACGAGATTACCATCAATCGACGATACAACGTAGGCGTCGACCGATATTACATGACCAAGATCGACCAATGTTGCACATCGGCCAATCGATCGATGTCCAGTTTCGCAAACAGCCAACTTTCAAGGTCAAGTTAGAGACATGACACAAGATTACAAGATTACCCTTGGACGAGTTTTGACCTATACATTAGGGTTTTATATTTATACTTTATGTATTACACAGAAAAAGGTGTCCTAGGTGTGCTAGGGGTGCTAAGTGTGCTTTGAAACCCCATTATTTTATCTATGCATTTTATCCAGATTACTATTCCTACATTAACTATGCATGAGTAGTTATCAACTAGGTTTAGGGTTTATTAATGGTACTTATGGATTAGCCAAACAATAGAATTTTAGGGTCATTATTAGATCTATTAATAGAATTGTGTTTATTGCTTGTGTTTTGGAGTAGCTAACTAAAACCCTGATAATAGGATAGTTAGGCGCAAGCGAGAGCATGCTCTACTATCATAATCTATTTTATTGACCTAGGTTTCTAGAAAAAAACGAGAGTTGATTTAGTCAATCTAGTGAACTTATCCAATTAGGTCATAACGCTTGACTCAATAAACCATCAATCGACGCAGGATCATTGCCATCTATCGATGGTCATTCCGTGTCAGCAAGCAAGAGCTGAGATATTGGACTTAGTCAATAGATTAGGCGCACATGCGAGAGCTGGTGTCTTTACATTAGATTTTGAGTTCCATGATTAAATACCTTTAACATCTAACTACTATCCACTTGCTTGAAACCCCTAGATCTAGCATATTTCCATTTTTACATTACTAACATATTTCCATATTGCATATATACCTTCTAATAAGGAATATTTCCTTGACCTGATTACTTGCTACCAATATATATAGTTACCTAGCTTAGTCTTTAGAAATAAGAAATCTATTGTGTGCCATTATTCTCTGTGAATTCGATCCCTAAGCACTACACCTTATCTCTCTTAAGAAGAGTATTATTGTTTTGTGTGTTAGGATTAAGGGTTAATTTGAAAATTGTTTGCTTTAGGATATTATTACCCTATTAGAACATAAAACACACCCACGTCAATAACTACTTAGACATAATCAAAGTAAGAATAATAATCTGAATGTAATGCACATATAAATATTTTAGGTTCCAATACAAATATCTCCCTAAGGAGTTATGAATCTTCTCCTCTAATAGAATACTAAAAACTCTTAGAACCTCACACCGTGCGTTTGTCTCTTTTCTGGTGTCATACATAAAAGTATAAATATAAAACCCTAAGATCTAGGTCAAAACTCGTCCAGTGGAAATCTTGTAATTTTGTGTCTTATCTCTAACTTGGGCTTGAAATTGGTGTCTGCGAATTGGTCATCGATTGATGGCAAGTATTCAGCATCGAGCGATCTTGGTCATGTAACATAGCTCGACGTTCAAGATAGTGTCGTCGATGGACAACAGTCTTGTACTTCAACTCTCTCAATGATCAGCTACAAATTATTCTAATCTAAATGCCTTTAAAGCTCCAAGTATTCTCCATATATCTCCAAAACGTACTTTGACCTGTAAAGACCCTTAAAACCAAGCCTAGACACACATAATAGACACTAAATAGAGCCAATAAAATGGACTAAAAATGTAATAAATAGGCTATATTATCAACCCATGATGAAGGCAAGAACTGAGAACAAAGAGGGAGAAGCTCTAACCACAATCAGATGCTCAAAGGTGTGATGAGTGTTCAAGCAAGGAAGGAATTGTTGCCTGCTTTCCATCGATGAAGGGCCATGATCCAGGGTTTATTAGTCCATAAACTTGATCATAAAACTCATATTCTCACTGGCCGATCCCTAGGGCTGAGGGTAGTTGCACTCTTTTTCCAAAGTGATTATTTTATCCCATGAAATTTCCCCCACTTAGGTTTTCAATGAGGCAAGTACTCTCAGTTCAAATCTTGCCCAGGGATCTTCTATGGTCAAGCTTGAGGGGGAGTGTTGAAATGAAGAAGATAATAACTAGAGGAAGAAGTTGGTTCATGATCTAAGACAAGTGAATCAAGAGGATTTTGGGTTTGTCTATACAACTAGTCTTATACTCGATCAGGATTCTCCTGCAAGTAAAGTAAGCAATTGGGAAACCTACATATCATCCTTGACAAGTCAAAATTCAAGGAGACCGAGTTAGGAGGGAATTGTTTGGTTCTGGTCGAAATTAGACAAGAAAAAGTCAAAAGTTTGCTTAGGAGAAGCAACTAATATGTCACTTTCACTCAAGCAGACTGTGCCATCCTCTCTCTTGTCGCTTTCTCCTCATCTGGTTGTGCCTCCTCTTTTCCATATCATCTTGGCATCTTTCATTTCTCATTATATTAGTTGTTTAGTGTTTCCATGATTTAATTTTTGTTTATTGTAAGTGATTTCCTATTTATAGGCTACATCACTTTTGTAACAAGTTAATTAGATCAATACAGTTTCATTCTCTACATTTGTGTGTCTCTTTCTGTTCTTGTGTCTTAGCAATATTCACAATGTAAGAGCTTAAGCATTATGGTTTAGAGGCTTCCTTAACTCTCTCTCTTTAGGCAGCCTATTACTTTGAAAACTCACTCAAACTCTTCTT
Source organism: Moricandia arvensis (assembly GCA_905132765.1). Classification (NCBI taxonomy): domain Eukaryota; kingdom Viridiplantae; phylum Streptophyta; class Magnoliopsida; order Brassicales; family Brassicaceae; genus Moricandia; species Moricandia arvensis. The sequence goes on from CAJHQP010010585.1 coordinate 6,097, forward strand.
AATCTTCTTCTCTTAAACTCTAGCTTATTGTTCTAAATACTTATCATCTTAAGTAGACAAACTCAAAGTGTTGTGTTACTAAAAAGAAGAAATTGAAACTAGAGATCTCTGACTCCATAATCAGTTTACTATTTATGATCTTTGGTTATATTGTAGGTTTTGTGTGAAGATACATCCAGAAGGTGGTTGTTTCTGATGTGAACGGAAAGTTCATCTTGTGTGGTAGAAGGGGATTCAGTCACAAGTTGACAGAATACTCTCTTGACATTAGACGAACACTGATGATTTCAAACAATATTTACGGTGATTGAGTGAAGCTCCTTGTAGCTTTTCACTGAAGTAAGCAATTGGCTTCCCTCCTTGAGTTAGGACAGCTACAAAACTCGTATCTGAAGCATCACACTCAACCTTGAATGTTAGAACCGAAGTTCACACCGTCTATTTTAATGAATGGAGGAAAATCAAGAAACCCTAACTTCCTTAACGTCCTAGATTCCATGCGTAATCAATGAATACGAAGAATAGACAATAACAAGATATATATAAAGATTTCACAAGGCATTTTATTGATTAAGACGAAGTAAAGTTATAGAGATTCATCGAAAACAAGATGGACGAAAATTTGTCAACATTGGAGAACAAAAGTATGAGAAAAGTAAAACGTTCCAACTAAAAACTCGCTAGTCTACCGAAAGATTTGAATTTTTTTTTTGCCGAAAAGTTCCAACTAAAACTCTTTGCAAATCCTCACATTCATTGTTCCAACTTAAAACTCTTTGCCAAAAGAATGAGAACAGTAAAACGTTCCAACTAAAACTCTTTGCAAATCCCTCATTAATTGTTCATTTTTGCCGAAAGATTTGAATTTTTTTATTTTGTGAATTCTGATGAGAACGTACGAACATAAGCCGAATAAACATGTTTTAGTATCTCATATAAGTTAGATATCATTCCTTTGAGATGTTCGAGAGTAGTGTGCTGGGTTTAAGGCACGTCCTAGGCCTAGTAATGGTTTAGAGTGCAGCGAATATTTCGGCTTACGTTACTGGTAGTGTTTTCGACCTTGTTTTGTCTCGATATGAAGTTTGCGATGAGTTCTCGGGCTTATAAGACTTGATTTAATCGGGATATTAGAATCATCTCCAAAGACAATTTCGAAGAAGTCTGGAAGTGCTGACCAAAATTTTGGATTTCTTTAGTAGCGCGTTATTATCCTTGTGTCGGATGTTGGAGAGCTATCTCTATTGGGATGCAGAATGGCTTAGTCTGTTTAGGATGTTAGAGTCGTTTGTTGTGATCAGAAACAAACATGATGGTAGATGTTACCGTTTTGAGTCTTCGCAAAGAATAGGTGTTGAGAAGTTCTTTGCGAAGATGTTAGTCCGTATGATTCTTTGGGGGTTCCGAGATGGAGGTTTGATTGTGGAAAGGTCTTTTGTCGAAAAACGGTATTTTCAAGTGTTTGCGGCATCTCGCGAAGCTGAAAGTTGTTTTTTCTTTAGTTTTCTGCAGTTCTTGATTGAAATTTTGCACGATTGAAGGAGTTATATGTTGTTGAATTGGTTTTGATGATATAGATTTTTTGAAGATTGCTTGTTCTTTCTCGGGCGTTGTTTTAAGCGTTTCGTTTGTTTGTTTGTAACCTCGAAATGTCACTTTGTATAAGAGGTAAGCGAGACTTATTGTAAGTCTGTCCGCATTTTCTGGTATTGCTTACTTTGTTTAAAAAAATCCGGTCCGGGGAAGAGGGTAATTAGAAAAATGGGAGTATACAAGTATATGTATACGTACCCACTCCCCCCTTTTTTTAGAGAGGGGGGACAGCTAAAGTCGTCTTGTGATAAATTGCCTACGTACCCCTTTCGGGGATCAATCCGTCTCATAGTTCATTTTGTTGTGACGCAAATTTTTAGTGATAGTATTTCTTGAGGTGCATCGTGTTCCAGGTTCTCGGAATTTTGACGTTTTGCATGTTGGCGATTTCGTATGCACCTTGTCAGACTACTTTTATGATTTTGTACGACCCTTCTCAATTGCTCTGAGTTTTCCTGCATTTCGTTCAGCGGTGTTCTGAAAACTTTGCGTAGGAAAAAGTTCCCTTCATTGAATCTGCGGTACGTACGTTCGAGTTATAGTACTTTCGGCCGCTTGTTGATAATGTTTAATTCACACAAGGGCCTCATCTCGGTGCTCGTTGGTGAGGTCAAGATCATCTAATAGCATCAGATTATTCAAGTCTTTGTGTTCTGGAGTAGTCTCATGCTGATTTCGGGGAACTCGACTTCCGCTGGGATCATGCATTCCGATCCATAGATGAGGTTGAATGGGATTTCTCTTATTGCTTGTCTTGAAGTCTTCCGATGGAACCATAAGATCCATTCGAGCTCTTTGGCCCATCGACCCTTTTTCGTGTCTAAGCGTTTCTTAAGCCCATCTTGGATGGTTTGGTTAATAGTTTTGGATTGGACATTACCTTGCGGGTATCCGGGAGTCGAATTGGTTAGTCACATCTTCTATTTTCGCAGAACGTTTCAAATCTAGTCGAGATGAACTGAGTTCTGTTGTATGTTATGATTTTGTACAAAATTTCGTACCTGCAGATGATATTTTTCCATACAAGCTTTCGACTTGGGCATCCTTTATGCTAGCATATGATTCTTCTTTGACCCATTTCGAGAAGAAACATATTAAGACTAGGAGAAAGCGTTTCTGTTTGGACTTATGCATAGGACCGACGAAGTCCATCGACCACCGCATGAATGGGTTCGACACGGAAATTGGCGAGAGTACTATTGGGGGTTGATGGATTGTTGGCGCATGTATTTGGCATTTTCGCACTTTAGTGTGAATATCTTGCAATCTTTGATCAGTCGATGTCCAAAAGTAACCATGGCGTTTTATATTGATTGCGAGGGATCTCCCCCCAGAGTGGTTTCTGCAAGATCCAAAGTGGACCTCTTCCATGATTTTCCGCGTTGTCTCATTCCACGCAGGTCATAAGTGGTCCGGAGAACGTCAATTTGTAGAGTTCTCCGTCTACTAAGATGTATCGCGTGGCCTGGGTTTTTGATTTTCGGCCCCACTTTTCTTTGGGGAGCGTCTCATTGGCGATGTACGCTAGGATTGTTTCCATCCATTGCTTATCGCAACCGTACTCGGATTGTTCCGAATTTTCCTTGGGCTGGGTGTCATCGTCGTCAATGTGTTGTGAGTTTATTAGGTTTACGATGACTGGTGGCCCGATGCTTGGATGCTCTATGAATTTCCATGGGGATTACCCTTCTGAGACCCATATTTCAGCTTGAAGCTAAGACCGCTATGGTGTCGGCCTGGACGTTTTCCGCGAGGGGAATTCGAGTGAGAGGGGAATTGATCAAAGTTCTGAGCTAGATTTTGGACAAGTTTTGGGTATTCATCCATTCCTCTCGTCTCTTTCTTCGTATTTCCTGTGTATTGGTTTGCTACTATTTGGAGTCAAAATACACATGGATATTATGTATCTTGATACTATGAGCTAGCCGAAAACCCGCGACGAGAGCTTCGTACTCAGTTTTGTTGTTTGAAGAGTGAAAAAAATTAGTTTAAACGATTGCTCCAACAATTTTCCCAGTCGGCGATGTGCGTCGAATTCCAATACCCGAGACTTTTTTGGATGAAAACCCGTCGACATGAAGGGTCCATGTCAAATTTGGTTCTTGATTTGTGATGTCCCTGTGGGGAGTTCTCCCAGTAATCGCGAGTACTTGGGACTTTGCACAAGTTTTTGCCAGATACTTGATATATATTCACTTAGTTCCAGTGCCCACTTGCTAGCCTCCCTGATTGACTGGGCTGTGCAAAATCATTTGTGGCGGGAAGCGATTGTGAGTACTACGCTCATGTGTGACTGCAAGTACGGTCTCAGTTTTCACGCTGACATCACGATGGCGAGTGCCAATTTCTCCATTAGAGCGTACCGCGTCTCGGCATCCAGCAAGGTGTTACTTACAAAAAAAATCAGTTTATGCTCGCCGCGTTCTTCTCTGATGAGAACGCCGCTTACAGCCATCGTGGATACTAAGATGTATAGAAATAAGGGCTCCCCTTCGACGGGTTTCACAAGAACTAGGGGAGTGTTAGGTAATGGCTTTAACTGTTGGAAATCTTTTTCACATTCCTGGGACCATTTGAATTTTTTGTTCCCTTTTAGGTGTCGTACAGGGTCAGAATTTGTCTGTTGACCGCGAAATGAAGCGATTTAAGCGCTGATACTCTCCCTGTTAAACTTTTGTACTTCTCGCTTTGTCCTTGGAGAGGCCATTTTGATCAGTGAATTGATTTGTTTCGGGTTAGCTTTTGATTCCAAAATACATGACTAGATATCCAAGGAACTCCCATGATGCCACTGATAAACCTGCATTTGGCCGGGTTTCGTTTATGTTATGCAGGTTTAGTCTTTCGAAATAATCCTGCAGGTGGGCGACATGATCGCGTCCTTTGAGATATTTTACGAGCATATCATTGATGTAAACTTCCATAGTTTTACCAAGTTTCTCGGAGAACATGCAGTTTACGAGTCTTTGGTAAGTCGCGCCTGTTTCTTGAGACCAAAAGGCATTACTTTGTAACAATAGGTGCCAAGATCTGTGATGAATACAGTTTTCTCGCGATTGTCGAGAATCATCCATAATTTGGTTGTATCCAGAGAAATAGTCTATGAAAGATAGGAGTTCGTTCCATGTTATTGCTTCTAGCAAGTGATCGATGTGTGGTAATTGGAAATTATCTTGAGGACATGATTTTTGAGATCGGTGAAATCAAATCAAACTCTCCACTTTATGTTTTTGTTTACCACGACGGGGTTTGCGAGCCAGTCTGCGTATCTGAAATCCGTTATGGATCTGATTGAGGAGTTTATCGACCTCATCATTTGACTGCGGTGGTGCGTTCTTGTCCCAAATTTCGTCTTTTTGGTTTACGGGTTGAAAGTTGGGTTTGACCTTGAGTTCGTGTCATGTTATATTGATGTCGTTCCCTGGCATATTTTCCACAGCCCAAACAAACATGAATAGGTTCTTTTTTTAAGAAAGTTTATAAGCTTCATTTTCGAGGGCCTTGCAAAGATTAGCGCCGATTATAAGCAACGATCATGTAATTCTTCGTCGAGAATTACTGACACAACGGGTTCGCAAGTTTGGTTCGTGCTTTTCTTCTAAGGCCTCCGCTTTCTGTAATTTCCAAAAGATTTTTGTTTCATCTTGTTCTAGGGCATTTTTGAGGGAAAGTTGATTTCTTTTTTTTCAACAGAATTTCTGCCGTTGAATGCTTTCGGCTTCAATTCAGCGGCGAAACAGGACTTGTGATATTTTTTGATCTCCACAGATTGTTTTGATTCCAAAGTTAGTCGAAATAAATTTGATACACAAGTGGTATGTCGAAGGTATAGCTTGCATGGGATTTGGCCAAGGGAAAGCCCATGATTGTGTTGTAAGAATTCAGGGTGATTGATGACTAAAAATCCAAAGAATTTGGTTATGATCCTAGCTAGAACCGCAAGGTCAATTGAGCTGAGGGTCATGGTAGCTTCTCTCGAGAATCCCACTCTCGGGCTCGGACTCTTTGTGATTCAGAGACCTCGATTTCATTCCTCAAGGGTATCTTTGAAGATAATATCAGCCGAGCTTCCAGTGTTCGACCAAATACTCTTACGACATCGATATCGTGAACTGTCAACTCGATGACAAGGAGATGTTTGTTTTGGTTAGACATACCGCTTCCTAACGTTTTGGTGATTATAGTGTCAGAGAATCCTACTCCCCCCTCCTTCGGGCGCCAAAATTGTGTGAATCGAAATCCGAACTTTCAATTTTAAGTGAACTGAGGAAAGTCAAGAAACTATAACTTTCCTTAAGGTCCTGCTTTCCCTGCGTAAAACACAAGAATACAAAAAGAGACAGTAAAAAAAAATCAAAAAAAAGATTGCACAGAGGCATTTTATTGATTAAGACGAAGTAAAGATATAGAGATTCATCAAAAACAGATTGATGGAAATTCGTCAACAGTGGAGAACAAAAGAAACATAATAGTTCTAAGTATCAAAACTCACTAGTCTAACCCCCTATATCCTAAGTCATCAAACCGATGGTACTAAGACCAAGATCGATCGATTATTTTCAGACTTTCCATCGATCGGATAACCAATTCAACAGACAGCCGATCTCAAGCCCAAGTTAGAGACAAATGACGAAGATACCCTATATGAGTTTAGACATAGATATTAGGGTTTTCTATTTATGCTTTATGTATGACAAACAGAAGTGTGTGAATAGTTTGAGAGAGTTGATAGAAGAGAGTTTTAGTTTTCTATTATAGTTTTAAGGTTTATAAGGAAGAAGATTCATAACTCCTTAGGGAGATTTGTATTGGAATCCCCATTATTCTATCTATGCATTATATTAAGACTATTGTTCTTACTTTAATTATGTGTGAGTAGTTATCAACTAGATTTAGGGTTGAAATGATGGCAATCATGGATTTGCCCAAAAGTAGGATTGCTAGGTTAAATATATCATCAATTGAGTTGTGCTAATGCATGCATTCTAGAATAGCTAACTAGGATATCGAAAGTAGGACATGGACGACTATGAGAATAGATTTTGTGCCCAGAATAGACTCCAATGAATAGGTTGTTAGGTGCATGCCGAGAGCTGAACTAATTATCTTGGTGAACATATCAATTCCAGTCCACGCACTTCCTTCTATATCTTCACCAATCCGATCGACATCAAAGGCTTAGCCGCCCGATCGACCACTGCGTATTTCCTTTTGCTTCGATCATACGGAAGGAGTTTGGTAGATTGAAAAGGGATCAAATAATAGTAATACTCTGAGTTGCTAGACATATTTACATTTCTATGGTTCAAATTCCTCTATAAATCCATTAAGTCTAGAAATCTCTAAGGTCTAGCATATTTTACATTTGTGTTTAGTTAGTTTTATGACAGTCATATTCTCCATTTTTGCATTATTATATATTTTCCATATCTCATCTATACTTCATGATAAGTATATTTACTTAAGATTGATTATTACGACTAATATCATCATATATCTACTAGCTATTAGTTTAGAATAAGAATATGCTGATGTGGCCATTGACTCTCTGTTGGATGTTGATTCCGCTCCTAAGTACTACATGTATGATGTCTCATAACTTGGGCAAGATGTTTTATTTGTGTGTTAGAGAATACGGGTTTAATTTTATAGTTAAGTCATATTAGGATATCGACTTGCTAGGTTGATAAACACACCTGTCAAATGTGGCGTTGATTGCTCTGGGAGGCATTGGTCGCCGACCAATAGATTTAATTTCTAGGGATATTTAGTCTAAGGTTTGTGTTTTACTTTCAAGTACTATCTTTTTCTTTGCTCTTATGTTTTCAGGTACATGGCTAAATAATTAGTAGTCCACCAAGAAACAGTGAAGTGAATCAGAACCAACCTAAACGAGAGACGCCAAGCGAAAGTATCAAGAACAAACTACTATTCTCAGACAAGGAGAAACACGAACGCTATGATTCCGTTGCAAAGAAAGAGACGACAGCAGATCCATCGAGATCGACAGGTATCGTACTCAGCGTTGACTGACACTTCTGTACAGATAGCATGCGGGTCACCGACGCATCAGTACTCGAGCAGCGATCGACTGTTGATCACTCCTCATCGATCGACCAAAGCGTACCTGCCGCATCGATTGACAACAGTAGACAAGCTCAGATGGTTGCGACTATTGTATTGTTCACGTATGAGACTGGATGACTTTGTGACGTCAACGATCACGCTGTGTAATAGAAGCAGGATATAAGATGAGATCGATGCAATGGAATACGAGTTTCAACAGAACTGCTCACTCGAGAATGAGTCAGGAGTAACTTTAATCAAGTTCAACAACGAAACGCCTTCAACACGAACATAGCTTCTGGATCTTCCACTACGCAGAATCCTCCTCCATGAAGCATAAAGAAAGTGAAGATCGAACGCTAATGGTTGATAGTTTTTTCGAGCGACAGCAGAAGATGATCGTGATTTCAAGACGAAAAATTGATGGTTGTAGCCTCTACTCTATACAAGTTCAAAAGCTCAGCACATGTGTAGAAGTGTTGTGTGTATAGAGATCAAGTGTAATGCTAGACGAGCGAACTATTTGGAGACACGAGAGATTTGTAGTAGAGGAGAAATAGAGGTGGACAAGAAGCACCACGTCAATCGGCGACATTGATTGTGTTGATCAACCGATATTATGGGTCGAGGAGTTAAGATAGAGAATGCTCGCAAAGAGACGTAATTTACGTGTGAAATTCCATTTCACTCGGCAGGCATTTTTGCATCGGTGTCGATGCAACACAAGCAATGAGCATGGCCGATCTGACGGTAAGTCTCTACTAGTATCAGTGCTTCGTTTGTGATCAGACTTGTACGTAGGATCGACACAGACATCACACAGCATCGGGCGCGAGAGTGATGTACGTATAGAAGATCTGGACCATTGCTGATACTCAGCATCGGATCGTGATTCAATCAGTGTAGACCAGTTTGACTGTCGTAACTCTCAGATGCAAGCTTTATTGTGACGTGCGGACCGTGAATCAGTCAGCGAAAAAATACCAACACAGTTCGTGCTATCTGTGGATCTGCGATAATGGAAAAGTGAGGGATACTCAAGAGGAGGCAAAAGAGTCTCATAAGCATCAACTGCACAGAAAGGCCAATAAAAGGAGATGAATAAGGTTTGTGCCAGATGAGATTTTTAAGCAATCTCTAGACTACGGTTACTCTTTTGATGAAAATTAAATTATACTCACAGATTGTGATGTTTTCAGGAAACAAGGGAGACAAAATGCATGATGATATTTGAAGATTTGGCGATGTGCGGTCGAGTATGTTATTGTCTAGCACTGCAGGGTATAATATCTCAAACAATCGAACTATCAATTACCCTTGAGTCTAACACAGCAAATATAGTCTTGGCAAGCAGAGAATCAGGTGGTAATACTTCGTGGATCAGAATCACATAGAGACAATGGCACTGACATATGATTATCTACGTTAGTTGGGTGCTATATATAACTTACTAATAGGTAACACAGTACTCAGTCTATCAGGAATGTTCCTTATCATATATATGTGTAGGTACATATATGAAATATGCTAATAATATGTAAATACTGGAATATATACTAATAAATACAAATTTATGAAATAGATGCTAATAACTATAAATATGGAATATTCTACTACTAAACTCTAATCTAGATGCTAGATGTAAATATGCTTGATCTAGGGTTGTCAGGCAAGTAGATTACAGAGATAGAAGTTAAGGGTATTTAATCATGTGAACTAGCTAGAAACAGTATTGACGGATGATTATGTAGAAGACATCAGCTCTCGCTGCTGAGTCTAATCATTAGCACTATAAGTCCAACGGCTCAGCTCTCACCTTTTGTGATCACGGAAAATGACATTAAAAACGATGGATCGTAGTTGGCGAAATGTATACTTTAGCACTCGATCGATGGTTTTTGATTCAAACATTTATGACTCTAGAATCGATAAGATTCACTAGATCGGATCTAATCAGGTCCGTTTGTTTCTAGCACTGAACTCAATAGAATATAACTCCGATAGTAAGACTATGCTCTCGCTTTTGCGCAAAAACTAATCCGTTTATCTAGGGTAAGTTAGCTACTCTAGAACACAAGCATAACCATTCTATTAAGTAACATTTAACAAATGAGCTTACATATTATTGTTGGATAATCAATAAGTAGCATTATAAACCATAAATCTAGTTGATTGATACTGCAGACATAAATCAAAGTAAGTCTGAAATATAATGCATAGATAAAACTTGTAGGATCGTATACAAATTTTAGAATGTAACTACTATTTTGGATATGTATCTATTCTACTTGTCCACCCCTTTTTCTTCTTACTCATACATAAATGGTATAAATAGTAAAAACGATAAAATGCTAGGTAACATAATAATCACGCCAGAATGGTAAACTGTAATCTTGTGTTTGTCTCTCGATTGGGATTGAAATTGGCTGTCTGTGAAATTGGTCATAGATAGATGCAAGTGGCCAGCATCGATCGGATCGTGGGCATGTAAACATTGGTACGGTAGTTCGTCCATATGATGGTGTGTCGTCATAGGTAGGGCTTGGTACTTTGACTCTCTCATAGTCAGCGACGGATTTAATCTCCTCTAAATGCTCAAAAGACCAAGTATCTCATATATCTCAAACTGTACTCTGACCTGTAAAGAACTAGTTATAGACTATACCTATGGAACAACTTAATAGACCTAAATGGAGTCCATAACATGGCCAAAACTGGTAAATGAATAGGCTTATCAACGTCCCAGACTTAACCTTTGCTTGTCTCAAGAACGAGCCTGCAATAGAGGTTATGAAAAGTGGAAGATCATATAATATGCTAATGTATAACTTTCTCTTTTCTTTACGGCATGACACATCTATTTGGCAATCACAGAGAACTGTTATATACTTTATTCTAGTATGAATAACTCCATTCTACAGAAACTTAGCGAATACTAGTCCTGTGTACTCGCCATACTACTGATTTTATTTCTGCATAAAATAAAAGTGCAGGGCTTTACTTGGGAAGTATCGATCAAGGAATGTAGATCTCTTTACCTCTGCAAGTATATGTAGTTCTTTTTGATTCCTTTCCTCTGCTCGTCTTCTCATTCTTCTCAATCATGTCTCCCGAAATTCGTCTTTTTTTGTTTCATGAGTTCGAGAAGTTGGGATACTTGATTTCGTGCATGTATATTGAATGTTCCGTATCCTGTCATGTCTTCTGCAGGCAAAAAGAAAATGTGCATCAGGTTCTTTTTGCAGATATTCTATATCAGCTTCGTGTTTGAGGGGTTTCGCAAAATTTAAGCGCCGTTTATTATAGAGCAACGATACATTGGAATTTTTTCGTTAAGTCTTGAACAAGGGTTTTGCAAGTCGGTGCGTTATCTTCTGTTTCTCTCACGTAGCTCACAGACCCAGATTGGAGATTTATCTACTTGGAGTGCACACGTTTACATATCAGAGATGAAGAGGCTACATGGAGGTGTCATGCTCGGTAGAATATAAGCTATGGAGTGATCAATAACATGGTAAGAAAGGAGATGGTCGTAAGAATGTCGAGTGTAATTGCAGAGAAAGGTGTGGCTGACACATGTCTACAACGGATAGTAGATTAGACACTCATCCTCCCTGCTAAAGCTATCTTCGTGTGACAAACCATTGAGTTATTGCATGGAGTTTGTGTGGATCAATTCCACACACCAATGAACGCCAGCAAATAATTGGTATTCTTAGGTGCATAATGAGATGATTCTCAGATATATGTGGGTTATACTTTGAAGGAGAGAGTGAGTTGTTCAGTCAATCAATAGGTTTAGAGAGTGGTAGAGAAGCAGACAGGGCAACGTCATTAAAAACCTTTCACACCGATAGAGGATGGAGAGTTACCTCAGTTGAGTTTCAATCTATTTTAAATGAATGGTGTTTAAAAGGCACCTCAACTGCGCCTTACGCATCGAAAAATGGTGTTGTGGAGAGGATGAACCGAACTTTAATCGGGTATGACAAAAATTTATGTTGAAGTCGCAATGAAGATGGCAAAGAACTACTTATGGGGAAGCTATAAAGACATTCATTACCTCATCATAAGAGTTTCATACAAAATCCTTAGGATCAACGCCTACGGGTGTCTCACATAGAAGAAACCAAATTATCGAGAACTTTGAAGATATTCGGTTGTGTAGGACATGCAAAAATCAATGTAACTTATCTAAAGAAGTTAAACGGAGAGATATGAGAGTGTGATCAATCGTGGATTTATCTGCGGTTCAAAGCATTATTAGCACTCATGAATCCGTATTGGAAACGGTGATGGTGAGGTAGAGATGTGATTTTCGATGAGAAGAAGGTTGGGATTTCTCATCTACAATAACAACTAACTGATTGTGG
>CAJHQP010010586.1:0-18120 GCA_905132765.1 Moricandia arvensis
AGAACAAAAGGACTCGAGAGATCGTCGTTGATTTTCGCTCTCGAGCAATTGTGTCGGACATAATCCGCGTAGGACATGGTAACCCTATGCTCACTATCGATGAGCAGGAAGCAGCCACCGGAGCTTGTTCTAAGTTTAAGCCGTTTCGTCACTCCATCAGGAGACGGGATTGAAAGTGTCAGAGGTTGTGGTCACGTCCTCAAACTATGGGATGGTTCGGTGAGAAAAACACCGACAGGCTTATAAAAACGATACCATTTTACCTTAACGGGTCGGTGAACACGTATCTTCGACCTATTGATGGAATGACAATAATTGTAAACCTTGAAAAATTGAAGGTAACGACGTTTAAGGACAGGTTCATGGGTACTTTGCCGAAAGCTAATGGGACAGAGTATCGATTCTCAAAGCTCAAGCCGCCGTTTGGCCCGACAGTTAGAAATGGCATCCTCTTGCAGCCAAACGGTCCAGGGTTCAAAATAGATGGACATGTCGTGAGGTAAAGTGACTAAAAACTATTTCACTAATACTTTTTCCTTTTTTCACGAACTTATGCTATTTATAGAGAATAAAAATTCAAAGATTTTCCGCTTAAATAGTAACAGCTTGTTAAAATTAGTGAAATTACACTTATTACTTAGTCAAGTCGTACGTTATAGATATATTTATTGGATGTTATGAGCTTTTGCTTGGTAAATAAATAAAGATTGGTTTTGAAATAGGTGGGCAAATTGGGAGTTTCACATATCATTCGACGTTAGAGCTGGGCTTATCATCTCTCTCGCATCCATTTTGGACATGGACATGAATAAATACAGGCAAGTCCTATACAGAGGCCATTTGTCTGAAATGTATGTACCTTACATGGACCCAAGTGAGGATTGGTACTTCATCACTTACCTTGACTGTGGGGAATTCGGCTGCGGCCAGTCCGCAGTGTCCCTTGAGCCCTACACCGATTGTCCTGCAGGTGCCGTTTTCTTGGATGCTATTTTTGCGGGTCAAGACGGAACTCCCACAAACATATCAAAAGCTATGTGCATTTTGAAAAATTTGCTGGAGACATTATGTGGCGACATACCGAAGCCGAAGTTCCCGGCTTAGAAGTAATAATTAATATATATCATATTATAATAAAAGGCATGATTTATAGTTTCATAATTGTTGCTGCAGATCACAGAGGTAAGACCGGATGTAAGTCTTGTCGTCCGGATGGTGACGACCGTGGGGAACTACGACTACATAATTGATTACGAATTCAAACCTAGCGGTGCCATCAAAATGGAGGTATGAGACACTGTTACATTTTAAGTTATGAATGGGATTTAAATTAAAGGTCAGTCACAAACACATAAATATTCTTTTTAATAGTAATTAAAAAATACTATTTTTTTATTTAATAAACCAGATGTGATATATAAACACAAAATGATTTTAAAAAATTCCAACACTAGCAAGAAGATGGATATTTCTATACATTTTGATTCGTTCTAGTGTGCTTTAATGTGCCTAGGTTGGTTTAACCGGTGTTTTAGAAGTCAAACCGGTGGAATATGTTCACACGTCGGAGATCAAGAAGATGATATCCACGGGACAATTGTAGCTGACAACACCGTTGGAGTCAACCACGACCATTTTGTGACATACCGTCTTGATCTTGACATCGATGGTACGGACAATTCCTTCGTCCGCACCGAACTTGTGACCAAGAGGACTCCAAAATCAGCGAAGACACCGAGAAAAAGCTATTGGACAACGAATCGAAAAACTGTAAAAACGGAGGCAGAGGCTCGTGTGAAGCTAGGGCTGAGAGCGGAGGAGCTGATGGTGGTTAACCCTAATCGGCTAACGAAGCATGGCAATGAGGTTGGATATCGTTTATTTCCTGGGCCGGCTTCAGGGACACTAATGGCCCACGATGATTACCCACAGATTCGAGGAGCATTCACCAACTATAACGTGTGGATCACGCTTTATAACAAGTCCGAGGTTTGGGCTAGCGGTCTCTACGCTGATCGTAGCCAAGGCGACGACACATTAGCCGTCTGGTCCCAAAGGTAACACTTACATCTTTCTTAAAGATGCTCTTAAGCTAACGACGCATTAGCTTGTTACATACGATACGAACTATGCATTTTCTTGATAGAGAACCTAAACAGTGATGCAACAAAAAAAAAACTAAAGTTTTTGGAAATTACAGAAATATAAACTTGTATGCATATGTAAAATTACAAGATTATTATTTTGTAAATTAGTGAGTAATTCTTTGTGCGGATACAACAACGCAGGAATAGGGAAATAGAGAAGAAAGATATAGTGATGTGGTACACAGTCGGATTCCACCACGTTCCATGTCAAGAAGATTTCCCGACAATGCCTACCTTGTCTAGCGGCTTTGAACTCCGGCCGGCCAACTTTTTCGAGCAAAATCCCTGTCCTCAAAACCAAACTCACCTCTGCTCCAAAGTGCACTCCTAAGAACATCATGGTTTGATCTGCGTAAGGAATCATGAAGATCTCAAGAGATAATCATGCATATCATCAAAATTGGATCAACTATCAATAATAACATTCTTCGAAATGCATGTCTTTATTATAATTTCATTCGAATGGAGTTGAACAGTAACATTGAATAATAAAAAAATTATAAATGGAGCATATTACATGGGATTTCCATGTTTATGTACATAGAAAATTGAAAATATTCTTACAAGAAATCATAGTGAGTTTATTTTGCAAGGTTTTTTATCACTTTGTCAACGCTAGTTTAACATAATATATTTAGAACTTCATTTTATAATTTTCATATAGAGGATATAATCAAAATAGTTCTCTGAATTTATTCTAAATTTATGTGTTTGGAAAGAAGGTATTCCAAACTTCGGTCAGATAGTGTGGTACACTTTTGGGCTAATCCATTTTATAGTACTAAGAAAATATATAAAATAATTCTACAAAACTTTATATGCCATAACAAATTCTTTTGTATGCCATAACATATTATTTATATATGATATTATGTTAATAAATGTATTTACTTTGTGTTCAAAACAAAAAATGTGTTAAAAAATGTATTTACTTAAAATATATTAGTTTATTATGTTTTCATTATATTTTTTGGTTAAATATAAAAAATTATCTATCATTGACAAAAAAAAAAACACAAATTGTGAGTCCCACAAAAATATGAGCTCCATTCAAAATTTCTTGTGTATGTGTTGAGTACGGGCACTGTCTATGTAGAGACCCTAATGAAACATGTGACCACATTTTTCGCTTGCTCGTACTCATTTACGGCATTGATTGATCTTGTTGGATTATTCTAGTTTGGACAATAACAGTCTCTTCCACTCATATCTGGGCGAGGCTCACACTTAATTGATACATGTCTCAAGAAGCTAGCTTCCAAGCCGCAGTACCTGGTATCTGGCGAGAGAGCGAAATTGTCATCGACACAAGTCACCCAACCTCCCACAACACTCACCAACTCGGCCTTTTTGTGCGCTCGATCGACAAAAATGATTCACTAAAAGATCACGTGTTTAAGCACACGAACCGGCAGCTCTACAGCGTCATTGGGAAACCAACTTAAAGTAGCTAGACATGTTTTTCCTTATGCAACTTTGGTGAAATTTCTATGGCTAACCATAACTCTCGATTCGTAACCACTTTTTATATATAAATTTCACTGTTTTTTAAAGTACGCAGTGTATGTTATTCTCAAAATATTACATAGATTTGATGTTTAATACATTTGATGTTACATTAACTTATAATAAGAAGCAGAACATTGTGTATTAATAGGAATTTAGAACATAAGTAAAAGCTAAAAACAGTTGACAGATATTAGTGATATAAAGTTGAGTGTTAATAAGTTGACGATCATTATGTCCATGTCGTGTGCAAGCTCTCAAGATGCAATAAAAAGATATCGAGACGGGTAGGGAGGCCATGAAATAACCCAAAGGCCAAGGATCCACACTTTTATTGCCACGCGCGACATTTTGAAGAAGATCAAGAGAAGGTCATCAAAATCGCTAGAAACATAGTTAAGTTTGTGGATAAATGTTTATTTAATTAATAGGTTAATAGGTTAAGAAGATCAAAGAGAAGGTCACCTAAAAGGGAGTTCGTTGCGAGCTGAGATGGAAGGATGTGATGTTGAGCTCGTTTCTGGCAGAACAGGGGCAAGGGTTCTTGGTGATGACGAGCTTGTCGCGGCTTGGTTGTTGTTGGATGAGCACAGATGTTGCTACCAGGGCCGAGCTCGTTGCTGATTGATATCTTCGCGTCTGCTGGCAGTGGCATTTCTCGAAGCTCGTCGGTTCTTGGGTGTCTTGAGGTCGTCAAATCTTTGACTGCCAATGATCCTGGTGGTGTTACGGGAGATTTCGCGAGATTGGATGGAGGGAGGTTTTAGCTCGTTGGTGAATGCCCGAGGTCATATATGGCGAGTGTGATGAGTCCGAGCTTGTCTATGACAAGATCAAGTTTTCCTATCTTGGCAAATGTTGTCGCAATGGTGATGTGGAAGTGTGTATTCCCAAAAAAGATGAACTTCCGTGGATGGTTCTGGATAGGTGGATTTTGTGTTTATGACTTCTGGTTCACAGAGTATTAATTGTGGTTTCTTCTCCCGAGGTTTTTGTTGTCATATCGTGATGAACCTCTTATTTCTGTTCTCTCCGCTTCGATTCGGAATATGGTTGTTGCTCTTTTTCCTGCCGCGGAAACTGGTGTGCTTATGATCATTTATCTTTTGAAGATATGGCGCGTATTATTGGGCGTGACAAAACATATGGGGCTTTTTATGTGTCCACGAGAGCTAGGAATGGTGTTGTCGAGGAGAGAAAGAGAAAAACTTATGAGTGGATTAGGAAGTTTTTTAATGTTTGAATTGCTTTCTCATCGGCTCCTGATGTTTCTGATATGAATGACCCTTTTAGGATTAGTTGGAGTCCTTACAATGGTAGTTTAATCTTATTTGTGGTTGCTTTTTGAGATTTTGTTTTGATTGTTGTTTGTTTGTGTAAGGTCGTCCTTTGGTTGGTATCCCTCTTGCGTCTGGTGACGACGAGTGTGTGGAGAATTTTAAGAAGATCAAGGCTCAAGATTGGTGTTTGGTGAATAGGTCGGAGGTTGTCTCCCGTTCGTAGACTCCTGTTGATATTCTCTTCTCCTCCCCTTCCCTATTTCTTTTTGGAGGAAGGAAACATATCTTTGGTTGTTTGTATGTCCGCTTTGTTGTGACTCATACGTTTCTGGTGTTTGTTGTTTTTAGCTTCTGGAGGGTTCGTGAGAAGAACATGAATTTTAATGAGTTTTCAAGCTTGGTTGATTGTTTTGCCGGAAGTAGTGCCAATGCCTATGTTATCGCGACTGGTCAAGGTACTGCGAGTGTAGAGCCTTCAGCGCCTGCTCCCAAAATTGTTGTGGGTCTTAATAGTGTTGCTGCTCTTGCGCCGTGTGCTGGTCGTCGTCTAGCTGAAAAATAAATTGCTGTTTCTAGAGAAAAAAAAAGATTGATGGTTCTTGAGCTGTCTCGACAAGTACAGCCGGTGATCCTAAGAAATGGTTTGTTGATGGTTGTTTATCAAAAGAGGCGCCACCACCATAGTCTTGTAAAGTTGCTCCTTTAGTCATTGAGACTCTTTCCGAGGTTGGGATGCCTTTTAGGGTTGAGATGTCTCCTATTGCGGAGAGGGTTGTCTTTGAGACGTTTGAGTATGCATTTTGTGGTAAGGCGACAAAATGTGGAGGTCTTTTTAAGTTGTTTTGATCACCTGCTGTTGTTGAAGATTATCCTTTTGACGATTCTAGACGTGCTGAGTGGTACCAGGAGTTTGATCGTCATACGACTATTGTAAGAATCTTTGTTTCTTGTTATTTTTTCTTAAGTTGGCAAGAAGAGTATTTGTGTATGATTTGTGAAGGCTGCGAAGTTTATGAACCGGTTGGTGGATAACCAAGATGACGAGCTTGAAATCGTTAACTCGGAGCTTGAAAAGGTGAATGATAAGCTTGCTGCTTTTAAGGATGGAGTTGATCGTTTTGTGGAGGTTTCGACTTGGCTTAAGAAATACAAGGTTGAAAGAAAGGCATCTTTGGCTGCGCAGAAGGAGGTGGAAAGCTTACGACGAAGATGGCCTTGGATGCTGAGCGAGTGAAGAAATGTCAAGAGATGGAAGAATATTGCTAGGAAAGTCAAAGGAAATGCTAAACATGAGATATGATAGCAAGGCATGATGATGTATTTGCTACTTGTAACTCTCATGTAGTGAATATGCATAGGTTTGTGGAAGATCAAAAGGTTGTTCATCATGCTATGTATGGGGTTAATCAGGTCAGAGGGGTGCTTGATGCTTTCAAAGTTTGTAAGAGAGAAGGGATAAAATTTCCTGAGTAAGATTAGGCATCTTGATGGAGATTTGGCTGCAAGGATGAAGGCGGCAAAATGGATTGTTCTTGTCTAGTTTGAAGATAAAGGTTTGGTCGAAATCCTTCCTCTAATTTTAACCTCTCATGTGTCCTTCGTTCATCCGTCTCTTACCGCGGGGATTGAGGAAGCAGCTTTGTGAGGGAGAGGGAGGAAGCTCGTCTTCGTGAGGATGCATGTCTTCATCGTTCGTCTGAGCATGGGGGGTGCGGCATGTGCGGTCACTAGACGTGAGGGCTGCCCTCCTTCAGGTTTCGTAGTTTTGTCTTTCTTTACCATCGAGGCCCTGCGTGGTCTGTTGCTATCTTATTTATGGATGTTGGCATTGTAGGACTTGTTGTTTTTGGAGTTTGTTTTATTTTTGTTTTCTTGTTGTTCTTGTTGCTATGATCGCCTATGTTGGTTCTTTTGGACTATGTTGAACCTTTTATTGGATAATTTTGTGTACTACTTTTTTTTGCTTCTTTGGTGTTGTTGTTGAATCTTGGTCGATTTAGACCTGTGTGTATTTTTCGAGATGTTACAAGTGTGAGCGTAGAGCTGCAACACTTTGAGAACTGGTCTCGTATCCTTTTTGCAAAAAAAATATTGAAGTGTGACCAAAATTGATCACTTATTGCAAATTGTTACAAGTGTGAGCGCGGAGCTGCGATGCTTTGAGGATTGGTCATGTATTTTGTTTTCAAATTTTTTTTGAAGTGTGAGGGTGGAGCTTCAACACTGAGAACTGTTCCCGTATTTTATCTTGTAATGTTACAAGCATGAACGCGGAGCTGCGGCACTTTGAGAACTGGTCTCATATTGCGTTTGCAATTTTTTTTTGAAGTATGAGCGCGGAGCTGCATGACTGAGAACTGATCCAGTATTCTATTGTAAAATGTTACAAGCATGAGCACGGAGCTGCGACACTTTGAGAACTGGTCCCGTGTTTCGTTTGCAAGAAAATTGAATTGTGAGCGCGGATCTGCAACACTGAGAGCTGATCCCCTAGCTTTTAAGCGTCTTATGACTTATTACATATGATTTGGTTTGTGATCGTTTCTTGCATATAATGGTCACTTTCTGATATTTATTTGAAAATGTATTTTATTTATAGAACTAGCTGAGTCTCATGAGATATTTCCTACATACACCACATGTAGGGGGGGATCAAGCTGATCGTCGTTCAGCTTTACGAGAAAAGTAAATTCATGAATTAAAAGGGCAGATTTCCTAGGGTGTTATTTTTGGTATAACATGAGTGCACTGGTATTCATGCTTGCTTTGTCTTCCTTAGTAATATCATCACTAGAGATTCATGGAGTTCCTTGGTCTCGGGACCTCCATGAATCTCTAGTGATGATATTACTAAGGAAGACAAAGCAAGCATGAATACCAGTGCACTCATGTTTGCTTTGTCTGCCTATCATTTGCGAGTGTTCTTGAAAACTTTGCGAAAGACGAGGTTGCCCTCTTGAAAGAACTTTCCCTTGATTTTCTTCTTGTAATAGTGGGCGGCCAAATGTTGGTAATTTTAATTTCATAGGAGTGCTTAGTCTTTTTTTCTTTAACTTGGTCTAGGTGGTCAATGATCATCGTGTTGTTGAGATCTTCGTCCTTGGTGAGTGTTAGCTGGTGAAGGCTTGGGATGCTGACTTCGGCAGGTGACATGACCTCCATTCCGTGGATAGGGAGAAAGGGGTCATGTTTGCTGATCGTCGCGGTCGTACGGTGTGACCAGAGAACGCCGTCGATTTTGTCGGCCCAAACTCCATTATTTTCCTCTAGGCTCTTTGATTCCGTTGAGGATCCTTTTTTTTTGTCGTTTCATCTTGCCCATTTCCTTGAGGGCACCTCGGTGTGTATTTACTTACCCTGATTTTCCAAAGTGCGCAGAAGTTCTCAAAAATTTCAGAAATAAATTGCAAGCCGTTTTCAGTGACGATCTCATACGGGAGACCGTTGGCGGCATATTATGTTCTTCCAAACAAATTTCTTGATGTCGGGGGTGCGTATGGTTGTATATGACTCAGCTTCGACCCATTTAGTAAAGCCTTTAGTCATAATAAGGATGTAGCACTTCTGTTTGGATGGTGGCAAAGGACCAACAATGTCCATTGCCCACCTGATGAAAGGATATGGCGCTGTGGTGATCGTGGGAAACTTTGTTGGAAGATGAATCATTGGGGAGTGGCGCTGGCACTTTTCACACTTGCCAACAAAGTTTTCGCAATCTGCAACCATTGTTGGCAAGAAGTGGTTGTGTCGCTTGATTTGTATGGCTAATGCATGCCCTCCTGAATGCCTATCGCCTGTGCCCTTTTGTGTTTCCTCGAGCACCCATCTGACTTCTTCACCATGTATACATCGAAGCAATGCTTTGGTCGAGCTCCATCTGAAAAAGTTTCTATTGTGTAAGATGTAGTATTCGCATCGAGCTCTCAAACGACAAGCTGCCTAGCGATCCGTTGGTGTTATTCCGTCAGAGATGTAAAGTTTGAGATCCGTTGGTGTTATTCCGTCAAACGAGCACCCATCTGACTTCTTCACCATGTATACATCGAAGCAATGCTTTGGTCGAGCTCCATCTGAAAAAGTTTCTGTTGTGTAAGATGTAGTATGCGCATCGAGCTCTCAAACGACAAGCTGCCTAGCGATCCGTTGTTGTTATTCCGTCAGAGATGTAAAGTTTGATATCTTCGCTCCAATTGATTAGATTTTTCATCTCTTCTTCGTGAATGTTTTTTTTACTTCGTCGGCGTCATCCATCTCTCCATCGGGTTCGTTTATAACGTGAACTTCTATTGATAAATCTATGCTTGGTTTGTCAATGCTTTATACTGGGATCATTCTTTTGAGCGATGGGTCAGAGGTCGATGCAAGAGCAGCGAGGGCGTCGATAGAGGAGTTTTTGCTTCATGGTATCTTGGTGAGAGTAAAGCTGGCAAACTCTTAGGAGAGTTTTTGGACGACTTGTTAGTAAGCGTTCATTTTTCCGTTTCTCATTTCGTACTCTCCGCTAAAATGGTTAGCGAGACGCCAAAAATGAGAGCATCATACTCGGCTTTGTTGTTAGATGCTGGAAAAGCGAGGTGAAAAGATTGTTCGATGATTCGCTTGTGGGACATATAAGCCGTATGCCGACTTCTAATCTATTTCGTGAGGACGAGCCGTCGACATAAAGACACTAGTTCTTAATATTGAGGTCATTGTTACCTTGAGGCGGAGGTAATTCAGTAAGAAAATTTTCCAAAACCTGAGACTTCACACTTGTTCGGCTTTTGAACTCGATGTCATGTTCGTTCCATGCGACTGCCCATTTGGCCATTCTTCCTGATTAACTTGGGTTGTGGAGTATCAACCGAAAGGGATGATTGGTCAGTACATAGATGGTGTGAGAGTGAAAATATGGTCTGAGCTTACGAGCTGCGACCACCACAGTAAGGGCAATTTTTCAAGACGAGACTAATGTGTCTCGGCGTCGTCGAAAATTTTGCTGGTGTAGAAGATTGGGCGCTGCTCTCCACAGTCTTCACGAACTAGGAAGTTGCTAACTGCGGAGGCGGACACAGATATGTATAGGTACATGATCTCTCTGTCTTTTGGTTTTGCCAAAATTGGTGGAGTAGACATATATTCCTTCATCTATTGGAACACATCTTCGCACCTTGTGTCCCACTTGATACATTTGTTGTTTCGCAAAAGTTGTTAAAATGGAATGCATTTATCCGTTGATCGTGAAATTAATCTGCTGAACGCGACGATGCGTCATGTCAATCATTGGATATTTCTTGTGTTTTTAGAGACGGGTGTTATGCAATGGCTGTGATTTTTTGTGAGTTTGCTTCAATTCTTCTCTTGGTGACGATGTATCCCAGAAAGTCTCCGGAAGTGACTACGAAGGTTCACTTTGTTGGGTTGAGCTTCATCCCATATTCATTGAGGTTGTTGAAACAAGTTGTGAGATGTTTGATATGATCGTCGGCGACAAAGGACTTGACGAGCATGTCATCAATGTAGATTTTGTCGTGTTGCCAAGATATTTTATTGACTAGATGCTGATAGATAACTCCGGCATTCTTGTGCCCGAATGGCATGACCTTTGTAAGGATATGTACCTTGGTCGGTGATAAATACAGTTTTTTTTCGTTGTCATCAGGATGCATCATAATTTGATTATATCCAGAGAAAGCGTCCATGAATGAGAAAAACTCGTTTCTCGCAGTTGCTTTAACCAATCAATGTGGGGGAGTGGAAATTGTCTTTGGGACATACCTTGTTGATCGATAAAGTTGATGCATAGGAGCCGTTTTCCATTCTTTTTTTTATGACGAGAGAATTAGCGAGCCAATTTGTGTACCTGACCTCTGTGATGAATCCCGCGTTTGTTAGGGGTTCAACTTCGTCGTTTACGGTTTTGGCACGTTCTGGGTTGCGTCTCTTTTGCTTGATTAGCTTATAGATTGGATCTACATGCAACTCATGGCATATGACTGATGGCTCGATCCGCGACATGTCTTCAGTTGTCCAAGTGAAGGTTGAAACATTGGATTGAAAGAAGTTGATAAGTTAATCCTTGAGATCTTTAAGGTTTGCTCCCACTCTGACGCATCTGATAGATAGTCCAGGTGCCGAGAAAGATCTAACGTGTTGGGTCTCGTAACAAGGTGGCGTGAAAGTCTGACTCTCTTATTCATGTTCAGAGGAGTTTATATACATGAGCTTGTGAGCCATAAGGCAATATTCTAAACGTATCCTACAAGATACAATATCTACGAATATAGGAAAGTTATACTAACTATAGATATTTACATAATACTCCTCAATACTCCCCCTCAAGTTGGAGCATGTAAGTCACAGATGCCCAACTTGCGAAGAAGATAAATGAAATGTGGTGAGCCAAGAGCTTTTGTGAGAGCGTCCGCAAGCTGGTTCGTCGTATGTACCTTAAATGTAGCAATGAGTCCAGCCTGTAGCGCACCACGTACAAAATCACAATCTGCTTCGATATGTTTAGTTCTCTCATGGAAAACTAGATTAGCAGCTATATGAAGAGCCGCTTGGCTATCACAAAATAGAGAAATGGGACCAGCATGTAAAATACCAAACGAAAACAACAACTCCCGATCCCACTTAAATTCACATGTGGTATTACGCATTGCTCGATATTCAGCCTCTGCTGAAGATAACGATACTGTCTTCTGCTTCTTAGTCTTCCATGCAATCGGAGAGCCACCAAGAAGGACCACATAACCCGTCAATGACCTTCTAGTAAGAGGACACACTGCCCAATCTGAGTCACAATAAGCCGAAAGTTGGAGATCACTATCAGCTGTTAACAAAATGCCTTGTCCCGGACATCCTTTAAGATATCTCACAACTCGAAGTGCAGCCTCCCAATGTTTAACCTGCGGTTTCTGGAGGAATTGTGCAAGGACATGCACCACATATGCAAGCTCAGGTCGTGTTACCCCAAGATAGACTAACCGACCAACCAATCGTCTGTATTGTTCAGCATCTGTATATGGACCTTCCTCTTGGACTTGTAAACGGTGGTTTTGTTGATGGGAGTAGTGACTGGTTTTCCTGCTAACAGTCCACATTCATCGATAATATCCAAAATATATTTCCGTTGAGATAAATAGATACCTCTGGTGATCTAGCAACCTCAATACCAAGAAAAAACTTCAAGGGACCCAAGTCTTTCATCTTAAAGCATTCACTCAAATATGCTTTAAATGCAGAAATAGCTTCGTGAATCATTTCCTCAATTAGGCAAATCATCAACGTAAAACTAGTACGTATAACCGCATATCTCCCCGAGCCAAGTAAAACAATGAGTAGTCAGAGTATGTCTGCGAAAAACCATATCCAAGCAAAGCAGTTGTGAGCTTCGCGAACCAACACCGTGGCGCTTGTTTCAAGCCATAGAGCGATTTGCGAAAGCCTACAACTTTATTACTACCGGACGGATGGAAACCAGGAGGCAATGTCATATACACCTCTTCTTCTAAGTCTCCATGTAAGAACGCATTATGGACGTCCATTTGATGAACTTCCCATCTCTTTACTGCTGCAACTTTGAGAAACATTCGTATAGTTGTCATCTTCGCAACCGGAGCAAACGTCTCCTCATAATCCTTTCTGCGATTTGTCTATCACCTCGATAACAAGACGTGCTTTATGACGCTCAATAGAACCATCACATTATGTTTAATAGTGAATACCCAACGACAACCAAGGGCTTTCTTACCAGGAGGAAGATCTGTGATATACCATGTATCATTTATTCAAGTGCATCGATCTCTGCCCTCATCGCTTCACACGATACCTTTATTCGAACAGCTTCAGCATATGTCTTTGGAGCAACTGCTGCTGTGACCGCGGCGAGAAATGCCTCGTGTTTTATCTGAAAACCGTTCACATGTAACATAGTTTTGAGATCGGATAAAGAACCGTACCTTGCGAAGAAGACGCTGGTGATGGTGGAGTGTGGTGCGAGGGGTCATTTGCACAAGTCGTGTAGAGAACATAATCATCGCAATCGTGTTGACGTAGTACGATCTCGCTTTCCTCTACCAAGTTGTTCCACAACAATTGGCTCCGAACCAGAATCTGTATCAGTATCAACTTGTGGCGCAGTAACACTAATGGCTTGTGGTGTGTCATTACAATCAACACTCCCCCTGTCGTTTGTATTTTCCCAGTATAATTGGTTCGTGGACATCTGTAACTACCCCTTCTGTTCCTTGTGCTGTTGTAAGTTCATCATTCCATACACTTGAATGTGGTAAAGGCAATGGATCAACCAGATCGGTAGGAGGAGGCTTCGCGAATGGGAATTCCTTCTCATGAAACACAAACGTCTCTAGATACAAAGTACTCTTCTTTCTCAATATCGAAAACTCGCCATCCTTTTTGACATAAGGATATCCAACAATATACATTTGTGACTTCTGTCACCCAAACTTGTCTTTAATCTCTAGATTTATTGTGAGCGAAACATAGACATCCAAAGACCTTCAACCTCTCAAAAGGTGGAGCCGAGCCATACAGTAGCTCATATGCGTCTTACCTTGTAGAAGAGTCGATGGGTCCTATTAATCAAATGAGAAAGCAGCTAAGACACATTCTCCCCAAAAATTGATTGGTAGCTTGCTTGAACATGAGTGGGCGAGAGACGTTCAGGATATGACAGTGTTTTCTCTCTACTCTACCATTTGCTGGGGCGTGTACACACAGAAGTCTGGTGCAGTATCCCTTCTTGCCCGAAAAATGGCTTCAAACAAGAATGAACTCCGACCCTTATCACTTCTCACCACGCGAACCCGCTTTTTCAAATTGCCTTTCAGCCATCGGCACAGAATTGTTTAAGATGGTCTGTCACCTCTCGTTTCTCCTTTAAGAGATAAATCCAAACCGCCCGTGAATAATCATCGACAATTGTAAGAAAGTATGATGCACCAGATGAAGAAACAGTGCGGTAGGGTCCTCACATATCACAATGAATCAATGCAAATAACTCAGCAGCTTTATTAGTACTTTCTGAAAACAATCGCGGGTTTGTTTAGCCAGAAAACATGTATCACAAACTACTTCTGTCTCAGACGGTTTCCCCAAACATCAACATGACTAGATAAAAATGACAAAAATCCTATTTGATGGATGACCTAACCGGCGATGCCATAGATCCCTTGCCCCAACACTTGCTGCCGCTTTGAGCTTGAGCACCAATAACACCACGAAAAATATAGACCCCTCCACACTCTTCACCCGCACCAATCAGCGTCTTCAAAGTACGGTCTGCAAAACACATAATTCTTCAGTAAATGTAATAGATCCTTTGTTGCTTTCAGCAGCTGAGCAACCGATATCAAGGAACATTTTAGTTCTGGTGAATATAGTAATCCATGTAGCCACAAATTTTCTCCTAAACAAAGATCCTCCTTGTTTTAGTAGCTACTGCATGATCTCCATCCGACAACCCAATAGAGCATGGAAAGATAGTTATAACATTGCTTAAAATATCAAGGTTCCATGTCATATGGTGGGAAGCACTTGTATCAATAATGAAGTCAACATTATCTTCTTACCAGTCAACTTGTCAATTGACTCAGGCTGTTTGGTATTGAGAAACTTCACAACTGCATTCCATTGATCATCTGATAGGTTTGGGAGATTGCTGCGATCGAACTCTTGTCTTTTAACAGAATTTGCCACTGCCTGAGGTTGGCCGAGCTGAACATCAACTTGAGCAGCATGCGCTCTACCAGCTGGTACCATCCCTCGTCCTCTTCCTCCGATCATTCCACCTCACGACCAATTCTGCCACCACGAGTTCCATCCTCTGTCATTACGACCACCTCTCTCACCCCACCATTCTGGAAATCCTTTTATTTGGTAACAATCAGAGATCGCATGACCATACTTGCCACAATGCGTGCAAGTGACGTCTTTTTCTCGATCAGTAACTGCAAGGGGACGAGCTCTATTTCCTGCATATGCAGAGAATCCAACAGCATCTGTGTGCTCATCTCTGTTTCGCGAGATAGTTTGTTGTCTTTCTTCTCGTATGATGCGTTGGTAGACCTGAGACAATTTGGGCAGTGCTCAATACTTATGATGGTGGAACGCACTGTTCCAAATCTCGCAGTGTCTAATCCATTAAGAAACGTATTAGTACGCTCCTCATCTCGATCTTCTTCTAGTTGTCTTGCCCATCTCTCCACATGTGCATGACCGTATCGGCTCGTAAACCACAAGTTCATCCCACAATTTTTTGAGCTTTCCGAAGTACACCATCACTGTGTCTCCTTGCTGTCTGCAGTTGGCCGATCTCCGCTCGTAGTTCACTGATCCTTGGGCCATTCCCTGCAGAAAATTGCAGGTTCAAGTCATCCCACAAAGTTTTTACCTCGTCTACCATTGAAACCGATGTTTTGAGAGTCGGTTCGATAGTATTCATAATCCACGCAACCAGCATGGAGTTTACAACCTCCCACTGCTCAATATCCTCTGCAGTTGTGGGCTTGACAAGAGTTCCATCAATGAAACCCAATTTTCTCTTCGTCCGCAAGGCGTTCCACACATGCTTACACCAATCTTCATAATTTTCTCCTCGTAACTGAACACTCGTGATCAGATTACCCGGTCCATCTGATGGATGAAGGTAGAACGGAGAATGAGTTGGATCCACCGCTGCAACCATCATCGCTTTCCCGCCGCCCTTCCGCGATTTGGTTGTTGTTCGTCATCGTATGTTCTTCTTTTTCTCAATTTTTTTTTTCTAAACCTGCTCTGATACCATAACAAGGAGGCGTGAAAGTCTGTCTCTTCTTATTCATGTTCAGAGGAGTTTATATACATGAGCTTGTGAGCCATAAGGCAATATTCTAAACGTATCCTACAAGATACAATATCTATGAATATAGGAAAGTTATACTAACTATAGATATTTACATAATACTCCTCAATATCTCGTACAATGGATTCAGAACATACACCCAAAACATACAACAAACACACTACAATCGATTGGACTAATATAATTTCAAAAGCAAATCATAATTTCATAAACTTGATAATATAATTCAAGAATTAAAGATGGGAGATAGAGTAAAAGCTTATAATGAAAGAGATAGAAGATTTATATAACGATAATAGACGATTTGGTATACTATATATCCTTTTTTTTTGTTGACACATCATAATTTACATCATTGGTTTTTAAAAGTAACCGCATCATCCGATTTCTCTGCCGCTGGATTTTTACAGCGTATATAACTCCTTTAAATTTCAGTCGCAGTTCTTTGAGCGTCTGATACTAACAATAGTGAGAGCAAGAATTCATCAACCGTAACTTTAAGTTCGTTTAAACGCTCCGGCAGCGTCAACAAAAAAGGGTATATATGATATTTACATTTGCTAAAAGGACGCGTTGGTGTATGCTCGTTTTAACAACGCATTTCAAATTCTTGCGTAAATAATGAGACGTGTTGAGACATGTTAGTGACTGTTAATTTCCTCCACGATATACATCCATCCACAATACATTTGCTAGAATACAGAGACCACAAATAACAAAAACATCCAAAACCAAAAAAGATATGATTAAAAATAGTCAGAAATACATAAAATATTCCACAAACCGATGGAACAAGCAGAGTTTTGCTTCTTTTTTTCATATACATCAAAAACGAACAAAGACAGCAAAACTAATATATATAATTGAGACTACATCACCAAATATAGACAGACTTGGAGAAATGGCGCGACAAGAGCTTTGCGATCTGCGGGATACTCAACTGTGGATTATCTTTATCACCGATGAAAGAGTTGTGCTTCAGTTTCATTACGTCGCATTATGATCTGCTTCCTATTCTCAGGATTCTACAATAATAAAACAGATGCACTTCTTAAGATACAATCATCTCTGAACATAAACATCTAAGTCCAAAGCCACCTAAAAGAAGATACTAAATCTCTAAAAACTTTCAGGAGAGAACAAACAAATTCGACAACAAAACAGTTACTACATAACATAACTGCTTAGAATCCGAATTGAACCCAAATACAATTGTTCTATTACACAACAGAAACTCAAAAGACTAAGTCTCAAGATACTAAATTAACACAATAATCAAATATTTCCCAAGAAATTTCAACAAGACTGCTCAAACAACTTTTCTTAAACGCAACAATAGCTAATGACAGATGCCAACTGAAGAAGATACTAAGTCTGTTAAAATTTATCCAACCAAGCTCCAGAAACAAAACATATTGTCTTCAGTACCACACAGAATAACATGCTTAGAACAGACACTTGAACCAAAATACATTGTTCTATTACACAAATAACTCAAAAAGCTGTCTCCATAAACACATGAATTAAATAAAATCTACACAAAAAATTGCTCAAGTGACTTGCTAACTCGCAATTAAGTTGTGTTTCTACCATTCTACAGTCTCTGAGAAAAGCCAATCTCTCTAGCGCATAAAAAGTGAAAAGTTAAAAAAAAAGAGCTAGAAACTGAAAACTGTACCTGGAGTTTACCCTTGATATGCTCCCACACTTTCTCAGGCGGCGGCACGAGAGAGCTCGCTTCTCCGGCGAAGCTAGCCAGCGCTTGTGAGACCGGAACTGTCTTGAGAATCCTTTTCCTTCTTTACCAGCTCCACTGCTCGCAGCCGCACTGGTTGTCGCCTTTGCCATCAGTGTCCTGACATCCTCCGAAAAACCCTAGAACTGGGCGCCATGTCTTCTCTTCTTCACACGCTTTGGAACTTTTTTCAGCTGAGTGGAGAAACAACTTAACCTAACGGACCAATGTAGAAAGAGAGGCGCTTTTAATTTAACAAGGAGTGTATTTATATCGTTATTGGGCCTTTATTAAACTTGTATAAATGGGCTTTATTGGGCTTCGATCAAATTGTTTAAATACGGTATATGGGCTTTATTGGGCTTCGATCAAAATGTTAAATACGGAAGATGATTAAATTCGTTTTTTCCTCCCTCTCAATTCCATGAGTGGTGTTGGTGCATGACTTTTTTTTTGTGAATATATGTTAAATTTACCTCAAAAAGAAAATACACTGTTTTCCAACTTCTGCTACAATTTTTATAGGAGAAGAATCCAATTTTTTTTAAAGTTTTGTGTTATCTAGTGGAAAAGCCACACCCCCAAGTGATATTATGTGCATTTAGT
>CAJHQP010010587.1:0-18104 GCA_905132765.1 Moricandia arvensis
ATTTTGTTTATCTGTCATTCACATGTGAAGATTAAAACTAATCTCTTAATTTGATTGGGTTGTTGGTTTGAATTTTTTTTTAATTTAATTAAAGTTTTAAAAAGGAAACAAATCATAGAACGACCTAATCTAATATATGTCACCAAAACACAATCAAACATCTTAAATATAGATTAATTAACATTATATGTTTATAGAAACAATTAAATATCATAGATTACATTATAATTTATTTACTCTATATATAAAACATAGGATAACCGCAGAAACAATTATATAACAATTTTAAATATAATTATATTAATAGTTTTATATAAATCATATATTTCTGAATATAATTAACCTAAACCTAAAAAAATAAACTACATACTCCATCATTAGAAAATATATATTTTTCAAAACCAACCTACAATTTCAAGTCAACCCCCAAACCAACCATTTTTGTCATTACTATTCACCCTTGAAAGTTAACCCTCCTTATATTTTGATTTATTTACAAATTACCATTATTAATTAATTATTTAATTATTTCGAAATAGAAAGAACTTGTTACACCCTAATATTTCTTCTTATTTACAACATGACATTATCACCAATTTCCAACCACCATGAACCACATTTTTGAGCTCTTAAAGCTCAAGAATTCAATTATAACCATTTTTCTCTTCTAAACCAACAAATCTTCATTTTCTCTCATTCCTCGCATTTTTTCCATCTAAAACTCCATAACTCATTTTGTTAACTAACTTTCATATTTCATTTATTAAATTTTGAGACGACAAAGGTGGTTCTTTTTTGGTCATATTGGAGCTTGGACAGTAGTAAATGGTGGAACGAGCTTTACACCGGAAAAGGTAACTATTTACATGATTTTCATCATTTTTCAGATCTATGTCGAGATAGTAGAATTTTTGTATGTCTATGCATATGTGTAGACTAACGATGCAGTCTACTTTCAACGCATATGTTTTCTTTGGCATTGACTAATTCGTGTAGCTTACTCAAACATTGACCAAACATTGGGAATCTTTTGACTTTCATATAACTTCATTAGAAGTCTACATTATGTAGATTGTTTCTTGAAGTCTACAAAAGGCGAGTTTTGCATTTGACCAAAACCTTGATTACGTTGAATCTGTTAGTTTTTTATTTGACTAACATGTTGAAAAGTTGACTTAAAACAAAAATAAGTGTAGACTTCTTATTCAGTCTACTAATCTCAGAAAAAAAAACGTAGACTGCATATGAAGTCTACTATTTTATTTTTGTTAAATGCAAAAACTAACCTAATTGAATTTGGAAGTAGACTTCAAGTGAAGTCTAGACATGTGTAGACATTCATCTCAATCTTTTTGTAGAAAGTCAAACTTTGATCAATTGCAAAAACTAACCTATTCAAAAAAATAAAAAAATGGAGATTCTAAATGAAGTCTACTTCTGAAAGTCAAATCCTAGTTTAACAGTCTACACACGTAAACTGAAAATAAAGTTTATTATTACGTAGACTAAAAATGATGTCTACATAGAAACTCTATAAAAAGTGGATTTGTGTATTATTCATAATGAATTTTCAGTTTCAGTGCGTGTTAGTTAATCCTAATGGTCTTATACTATTTCAAAGATAATCTTTTATAATTATAAACTATCAACTTTTAGTTTGACTATGTAGTTAGCTGATAAGTGTAGACTTCTTTGAAAGTATACTTCATACTATTATCAAACAAGAAGTTTTTGTTCGCTAACTTTGTAAATTGTATTTTTTTAGCGAATGGTTCAGTTATTGACATGGTGTGTTATTGTTGTAGCAGGGTATAAATATCCTAAACAATTAACTATCAAATTAACCCTTAATCCTAACACACAAAACAATACTCTTGCCAAGAGAGATCCTGTGTAGTACTTAGGGATCGAATCCACAAAGAGAAAAGGTACACAATAGATTTGTTATTTCTAAAGACTAATGTATGTAATTATATATATTGGTAGCAATAAATCAGGTTAAGGAAATATTCCTTATCATAAGGTATAGATGCAATATGTAAATATTCTAATAATTTAAATATGAGAATATGCTACTAAACTAACTAGATGCAAATGTTAATATGCTAGATCTAGGGTTTCAAGCGTAATTGACTATAGAGAATAGGAAGCAAAGAAAATGTAAATATTCTATAACTCAAATATTAACTATTCTAACCCTTTTAACTCCAACTCTCGTATGCGAGCAAAAGGAAAGACCATCGATCGACGGCTAAGGCCTGAATGTCGATCGATGGTGAAATCAAAAGGAAGTGCGAACGAGATTTGATAAGTTTACCAAGCTAATTAGACCAGCTCTCGCATGCGCCTAACAACCTAGTTCAATGGAGTATATTCTGGCACAGAACCTACTCTCGTAGTCGTCCATGTCATACCTTCGAGATCCTAGTTAGCTACTCTAGAATGCAAACATTAACCACAACTCAATTGATTGGATATTATCTCAACCTAGCAATCCTACTTTTGGGTTAATCCATGATTGCCATCATTCAACCCTAAATCTAGTTGATGACTACTCAGACATAATTAAAGTAAGAACAATAATCTGAATATAATGCACAAATAAAATATTGGGGTTCTAATACCAAGTCTCCTTAAGGAGTTATGAATATTCTCTCCTAAAAACTCTAAAACTATAGAATACTAAGAACTCTAAAACATTCTCTCCATCACACTGCCACCACCCTCGTGTGTGATACATAAAGTATAAATATAGAACCCTAAAATCTAGATCAAAACTCGTCCAGTGTATCTTCGTTACTCGTCTCTAACTTGGGCTTGAGATCGGCTGTCTGCGAACTGGTCATCGATCGATGGCAAGTGTGCAACATCGATCGATCATGGCCTTGTAGTATCGGTCAACGCCAAGATAGTGACGTCGATCGATGACTATCTTGTACTTCGACTCTCTCAATGATCCTATGGATTCTTATCTTCTAAATGTTCCAAAAGCTCCAGGTATCCTCCATATATATCCAAAACGTACCTGGACCTGTAAAGACTTAAGAACATAGCCTAGACACACATAATAGACCCAAAATAGAGCCCATAACATGGCCTAAAACTGGTATTAAATAGGCTATATAAACTCCGATATACTTAACCTTTGCTTGTCCTCAAGCAAACAAACCTGTGATAGAGGTTTTGAAAATTGAAGACTCACATAATTCTAAATATAAACTGTACCCTACTTTTTTGCATCCACATCCTATCAAGTCAATCACAAATAAACTTATATACCATATCATAACATAGGCAACCAAATTCATTCTACCAACAACTTAGGCGAATACTAGTCTGACTCACCCCTCATCTGATTTCATTTCTTTGCATAAAATAAAAGTGCAGGCTTTACCCTGGGAGTATCGATCAAAAGATATATGGACTCTTACACCTAGAATGGTGTCGATCGATGCAGGATGGTTGGCGTCGATCAAGTTTAGATGTTTGGGAGTGTATAGATCATGGATCGACACATTCTTATGTCCTTGCTGTCGATCGATGGTTGAACTCCTGAATCGATCGATGGTTGTTGTGCAAATGAAATTTCTGATCTGGTGGCCATAACAAGGGCATCTTCTAGATCCTCCTTAAGTATGTTTAGAATTATTCCGTAGAGATCTCGTGCACGTCCATTCTGTATCTCTGAAAATTCCAAATTCATCTAGTCTGAGATAACCATTATTTGCATCTTCCGTTCTTGGCTCTTATTCTGTTTGCATTTGATGTTGTTTGAAGGCAAGGAGGTGCTGTTGATTGATGCTTGATTATCCACTTTCACATTCATTATCCAGCCAGCTTCTTCCATTGTTAGGCCGTGATACTCAATCAGCTCTTCCTCTATGTAATCAGCATATTCATCATTAGCTTCACTGTTTTCCTTGGTATGCCTGATGGGTGTCGATCGACGGTGTATGGTGACCGTGGATCGATGCTCAATACGCAGACTGTTTGGCCGAAAAGATTCCCAGCTCCAATGGCCATCGCAAGTATAGCCGCCACATCTTCTCTTGTGACATGCAAAATTCCACCATCCATATCTCTTGCATGACCGTTTGGATCTCTTATGATGTTGAACTCATCTGGTTGTAGATAACCATACTCCCTTTCGCGTTCTGCTGCTGAATCTAGTTCGGACCCAGAATTACACCCAATATTGATCGATAGTGATTGGATACCATCAATCGACGTCGATTGCCCGAGTTGATGGAAAACATGAAAAACAACAACCTCTTCCATAGCAATTCCTCGGTATTCGATTATTTCTTCTTCTATGTAATATCATCGTACTCGAGGTTGGCTGGGTTGTGGAAAGTGTCGATCGGTCCTGAATGGTGATGTCCATTGATAATGAGTCCTGGGTGTCAATCGTTTATTGATCAGCAAGCTCGTCGATTCGATGGTGTGGGTTGGGGTGTCGATCGATTTCCAGTCTTCCAATTCCTCATGGAACACATAATCACAAAATCATGTGGCCACAAGCTCTTCATCATCACATACTTCAATCAGAGTAGTTTTTTTTTCTTATTATTGACATGTTCATAAAAAATATTTTGATTGATTAAAGATAGATACAACCTGTTTAACTTCATATCGCAGATAGCTCCCACAGTGGCCATGAATGCTCTCCCAAGTAGTAGTGAAGAGTTCCAATCTATCGTGATGTCCATCACATGAAAGTCTACTAGGACTAGGGTGTTGTTAATCTGCACTGAAATATCTTTTACCATCCCTCCTTGAGTTCACTCTTGAGAAGTCTACGAATGCGAAAGAATCATTGGATGGTTCCACTTTCAGGTTCAGATCTTCTGCCATAGTTCTTGGCATAATGCTTCACTGATGATCCAATATCACAAAAGGCGTTGGGATATTCGTTGCCCTTTATGAAGCATGGAACCACGAAGTTTCCAAGATCACTTTTCTTCCTCAGACAAGTCCCCTCCTTCATCTTCTCTCTGAGATGATTGAACATTATCTCTATATCATCATTTTTCTCCCTGTTTCGCCTAAGAAAAACATCCATAATCTATGAGTATAATAAGCTTCATCAAAAGAGTTATCTAGAGAACTTTGAAAAATCTTTTAGCAAAGCTATCCATGATCTTTTCATTGCTTCTCTACGTTGTTGTTTGGGATCTTTTGCTTCCTCTTGGAGTGTCCCTCATCTTCCTATCAAGATCCATACTTTAGACGTGTCTGTATTATGTTCTGAATGTTTTATAGTTGGGCGCACAATCAGACTTGCATTGAGGTTCGGAAGTCGAGCTGGGTTTCTCCTCTGGTCGAGCGATGCTGAGGTCACATTTTCGATCGACGCTTCTATCTCCATGTCGATCGATTTTCTGAGTTCTGCGTCGATCGACTTTATTCGTTCACACGAAGCCACTGATACTGCAGGACTAGCCGTCGATCGATGCCCATTACTCGGTGTCGATCGATGCGGAAGAGAAATGCCGAGTGATATGGAATTTTCCATACAAAAATATTCTTCATGGGGCTTCTTTATCTTAACTTCCTGCCAGAAATCATCGTCAATCAATGCATTGACGTGGTGCTTTTGTCCAGCCTCTATTTTCTCCAGATCATGATCTCATGCCTCCTAATGGATTTCACTTGTTTGCATCACTTGATTCTCCAATTTCTTCACATGGGTGCTAAGGTTTTCGAACTTGGTATTGAGGTTGAGGTACAAACCATCTATCTTCCCATTGAAATCCACAGTCATCTTTTGATGTCCCTCTAAAGCTCAATCAACCATTGCTTCAATCTTGCTTTCCTTAGCTTTTCAGGTTTCTGGTATTACGAAGATCCATAAGTTATGTTGTTGTTGAAGGGCCTTCGCTGTAAGCTCTGATTAAAGTTGCTCCTTTGACCAGTCCCATAGGAGTTCCTGTTGAAACCTGGATTCCCTTGTCTCTGGAAACCATTCCCATCAATGTAGTTCACACCCTCTTCTTCAATCCCATCATCTCCAAACTATATTGCTTCTACTTCTGCAAAAGTAACATGCTTCTTGAGAAATTTATGAACACTATCCAGTTTTGCCTTGACTTCTTCAGTCTGCTCCTTAATTGCAGTTGGAGCTGATTTCATTCTCTCAAAATTTGTGTTCTTGGTACTGCTGCTGGATGCCAGATTCTCAATCAATCTCATAGCTTCCTCTGGACTCCTAGTGTTGAAACTCCTCTCACTAGCCGTGTCCAAAGCCATCTGATATTGTAATCCAATACATCTGAAGAAAGTGCTAATAATTTGCACTTCGTTGAACCCGTGATGTGGACAGTCTCTCTGGTATGACTTATATCTAATCAAGGAATTTCTGAAAGACTCTGAAGGTTCTTGTGAAAAAGTTGCAATCTTGCTCCTTAGATCTTCTGCTCTCGCGTCATCAAAGAAATTACGCAGAAATCGTTCTTGATATCATTCTGGGATGTCAGATATGCCTGGTGGTAGCTACTTAAGCCAATATGAAGCTCCTCCAGCGAGTAAATATTTGAAGAGCTTACATAATAGATAGTCCGCAGGGACTCCATTGGCTTTAATATCAGTCACTAGATCCTCAAATCGCTCCAGATGATCCATAGGGTACTCATGACGCAATCCATGGTAAGGCGTTTGCGCTACAAGTCCGAAGAAAGCGGGCTTGATCTCAAAATCGTTTCTCTAAAAATCTGGAGGACGAATGGCGGATCTGTTGGCGTAAAACTGGTCTGGACGGTTGTAGTCAACCAATTTTCTCTTGAGCAGCTTGGGTGTTAGCTACGGGTTTGATCTACTGCAGCGTCTGCTTCTGCTACCGTATCAGGGATTACAGCCCCCTAATAGTCTATCTTTTAACCTGCTGCATTACGCAGGTTACCGTTGAGATCACACAAGTCTCCCATTCTCATTCTGAACCAATACAATAGTCGCAACCATCTCAGCTCATTTGATGTCGTCGATCGATGCATGTATGTGTTCGTCGATCGATGTCGTGTGGTCAACGTCGGTCAATGCTTGAGTTCTGATGTTGGACAATGCGATCCGTAAATAGGTGTCAGTCGACGCTGAGTAGATGTCGTCGATGGATGCTTGTTTTCTTTCTTTGCGGATCGTAAGTTAGAGCTTCTCTGGGTCTGAGAATAGTAGTTCTTTTCTTTATTGCTCCTGGTACTCTTTTGCATGTACCTAAAAATCAAAGAAAAGAAGAATTCAGTAACTTGAAAGTAAAAACAAACCTAGACTAAATCCTAGAAATTAATTCTAATGGCGATCAATGCTCCCCAGCAACAACACCAAATTTGACATGGTGTGTTTATTGTTCTAGCAGGGTATAAATATCCTAAACAATTAACTATCAAATTAACCCTTAATCCTAACAAACAAAATAATACCTTGCCAAGAGAGATCAAGTGTAATACTTAGGGATCGAATCCACAGAGAGAAAATGCACACAATAGATCTCTTATTTCTAAAGACTAAGCTAGGTAATTATATATATTGGTAGCAATAATCAAGTTAAGGAAATATTCCTTATAGAAGGTATATATGCAATATGGAAATATGCTAAAAATGTAAATATGGAAATATGCTACTAAACTAACCAGATGCAAATGTTAATATGCTAGATATAGGGTTCAAGCATAATGGACTGTAGGGAAAGGAAGCACGAAAATGTAAATATTCTAGAACTCGAATATTAACTATTTTGACCCTTTTAACTCCAACTCAAGTATGCGAGCAAAAGGAAAGACCATCGATCGACGGATAAGGCCTAATGTCGATCAATGGTGAAATCAAAAGGAAGTGTGAACGAGATTTGACAAGTTCACCAAGCTAATTAGACCAGATCTCGCATGTGCCTAGCAACCTAGTTCAATGGAGTATATTCTGGCACAGAACATACTCTCGTAGTAGTCGATGTCCTACTTTTGAGATCCTAGTTAGCTAATCTAGAATCCAAGAATTAAGCACAACTCAATTAATGGATATTATCTCAAACTAGCAATCCTACTTTTGGGCTAATCCATGATTACCATCATTCAACCCTAAATCTAGTTGATGACTACTCAGACATAATTAAAGTAAGAGCAATAATCTGAATATAATGCATAGATAAAATACGAGGTTCCAATACAAAGTCTTTCTAAGGAGTTATGAATCTTCTCCCCTAAAAACTCTAAACAATAGAATACTAAAAACTCTAAAACATCTCTACATCACACTGCCATCACCCTCGTGTGTGATACTTAAAGTATAAATATAGAATCCTAAAATCTAGGTCAGAACTCGTCAAGGGTATCTTCATTATTTTTCTGTAACTTGGGCTTGAGATCGGCTGTGTGCGAATTGGTCATCGATCGATGGCAAGTGTGCAACAGCTATCGATCATGGTCTTGTACCATCGGTCGACGCCAAGATAGTGTCGTAGATCGATGACTGTCTTGTACTTCGACTCTCTCAGTGATCAGCTATGGATTCTTCTCTTCTAAATTTTCCAGAAGCTCCAAGTATCTCCATATATCTCCAAAACATACATGAACCTATAAATACCTTAAAAATAGCCTAGACACACATAATAGACCCTCAATAGAGCCTATAACATGACCTAAAACTGGTCATAAATAGGCTATATCAGTTACCTATTGTATAAGGA
Source organism: Moricandia arvensis (assembly GCA_905132765.1). Taxonomy (NCBI): domain Eukaryota; kingdom Viridiplantae; phylum Streptophyta; class Magnoliopsida; order Brassicales; family Brassicaceae; genus Moricandia; species Moricandia arvensis. The sequence continues at coordinate 8,675 of CAJHQP010010587.1, forward strand.
GAATGGGTGGTGAAAACACATCACCTACCGATGAAGATTTGGAAGCTCCAGTGAGAACAAAGAAGCTTCGAACAGACATAAATGCCTTCCGCCACTTGTCAAGCATGGTCCGGGTAGGCAAAAGAAGTCGAGGTGACAATCTTGGCTAGAAATTTCCAGGATGAGGGGAAACAAACCGCGAAAGCTGCACAAGGATTATAGTTTCTCGTAATGCAAACAAAAATGCCCCACTCGTCCAAATTTTACATGCTAAATTTTGTTAGTGTTATGTGTGAACTTATGATTGTCTTATTTTTGGATGTTGTCTTCTGTCTTATGTGTTGAAATATTGAGTTGTCTCATTGCTTACGAGTTGTCTTATGTGTTGAAGTTATGTTGAACTTGTAGGTCTTTAGTCAGTGTTGAACTTATGAGTTGTATTGTTGCTTTGGATTTTGTCTTATGTGATGAATGTTGGATTTGTAGGTATTTAGTGCAGACTTACGTTTTAATTTTTTCTGTGTTAGAAACCAGACGTGTAATTAACTCAAAACAAACGTAAGTATGGTTTCTATCGTGCAGACTTACGTTTTAATTTTCTGTTATTGTTAATTTCTTTTGTAGTCTACTGCAAATGCAGATTAATATGTATGTCTCTGTATTATTCATAAAAATTGTGTTTAAAATCGCAAAAATAAGACTAATACTGTAAATATCTGATAAAAAGGAAGATGCCTGATAGTTTATCAGCAGACTTCAGTAAAAGAATACTAATACTTACGCCTGCTGCTTCTGTTAAAGTTGTGTTGAAAATCTCAAAGATAAGACTAATATTCTTGGGAATGTTGTATAGATTTTCTTCTTCTCATATGTGTTTAGTTATAATTTTAGCTTATGGTGGTTTTAATTGTTTGGTTGATTAGAGTATCTTTTGAAAATTGAATTCTGATAAAAATTAATAATATCATACAAGTGAAACATAACTAAAAATGAATACAATGTTTATAGATTCTGCATAAGATAATTATTTACAAGTGAGCATTTTATAAAGACAAATTATTACAAAGCAATTTATTAAAAATATTCATGGGTGTTTTTGATTTTCCATAATTTTGATGCCTCATATGAAGTTTTGGAAAAGAGTACCTGCAAAGTAAGATAAATAATGAGAAAACATAAGATATAAATTAAATCAAATTTTAGTAGACTTTTTTTGTTAAGTCTACTTAAAGTTGATGGTTTAGTAGACTTTAGTTGAAGTCTACACTAACGGAAAATTTTCAGATCTAAAAATGTACATTTAGAAAATACTTTGTTATGGAAAATATTTCAAAATAGTTTTTTTTTGTCAACTTTTAGCAAGCAAAACATAGAGTATGAATCTATAAATTTAGTTCAACATAAACACAAAATATCCATATAATGAATTAATGTAAATCTTATATTTCTGGGAAGATGAGTTGAAAACTTTAGAAGACAATACCTGCAAAATAAAATAAAATAAATTATGAGAAAAATATAAAATATAAATGAAAATTGTAGGTGAGTAAACTTTAATAAAGTCTGCTTAAAGTTAGGGCTAGTAAACTTCAAGTGACATCTAATAACTCTGACTTTTAAGAATTCATTTGAATATACTCAATCAATTTTTTTTAAGATCTGAAATATATACATTACAATATAAAATAAGTTTATATCAAAAAATTTAAAATAAAATTTATAAGAACAAATAGTAGTAAATTAAAGACATAGAATTTGAATACGTAACTTTATTTAAATATAATACAAAAACACATATTTAAAATCTGTAGATTTATATTTTTAGGAAGAGGAGATAACAACCATAGAAGAAAATAGCTGCAAAATAAAATTAAATTATTAAAAAACATAGGACAAAAAATTATATTCATATTTTTGTAGACTTCCAATGAAGTCTGCTTAAAATTTGTGGTTTAGTCGAAGTCATTTGAAGACTACTCTCTTAGCTTATAAGCAGACTTCATTAAAAGTGTACACCATTTGATAATTTTAGATCTGAAAAAAATGTGCACATTCTGAAATGTCAAAATAGTTTAAATCTGAAAATACTTCAAAACAGAATTTATAATATAAAAAATAGAAAAGTAAATGCACATATTTTGAATCTATAACTTTATTTGAATATAAACAAATAAATACACATTTAAAACTATGGATCTAAAACTTACATTTATGGAGGAGAAGATGAAAACCATGAATGATAATACCTACAAAAACAATATAAATATTATGAGAAGACATAACATAAAAATACACATTTAAAATCTGTTCTAAAACTTACATTTTTAGAGGAGAAGATGAAAAACATAAATCACCGATTACGACTAAGCTATAAAAAGGGGAGCCCAAAGCCTAACATAGGTGATCAACATTCTGAGACTAAGAGATTAGGACTAGGCGGGTAGAACTAAGGTTCATATATCAAACATTGTAATTCCAGCTCCAAAGAATCAACAAAACATCTCTTTCAGTCTTGGATTTCTTAATTTCTCTTGTCACTTGTGTTCTGTACCACTATCAAAGATCCTACCTAAAAATACCCTAACAGTTTGGTGAAAGAAGGAGGGGGTAATCTAAGCTAGGTGACGATGGCAACAAAACAACCAAAATGAGTTGACTTCCGGCTACTCCAAGAGAGAGTTAGCTGCAAATCCAACTTATGCCTTGCAAAATCAAGCCGCCAAGCTATACAAAGCTCAAGAAACAACCACCAAAAGTCTTGAGCTTCTCTCCGGAAGTTCAGTACCTAAAGAATATGCTAAGCAAGCACAACCAAGCTTCTGGAAGAAAGCGCAGAGAAAATCTCGCAGCTTGAATCTGAGAAACTTGTTCTTCGAGATGAGAATCAAGCTCTACATACGATGATCAATAAGCAACGTCGATTCCGAATCAGGTTTGACCCATGAAACCTCTGGAAACGCCGAATACTAAAGACGAAACCCCAACAGCCTCCATCACGGAATAGAGATGCTGCTAGAGGGCCGGATGCCGGAAGGAGAACCCAAACTCATGCCGCATAAGAGAATGACTCCCGAGATTGAAGCCGATGCGGAGACATCAGAAGGAGAAACGGCAGCAAGGTCCATGGTAACCGCCTACCTTGAACGGGTGTTCTCCAAGAAATTTGACGCCATTAAGTCCATGGTAAGAGGCTTCGGGAGTAGCTCCTCCGATCTGGATAAGAGACTTTAATTCAATACGCCGACACTCCCTTCACAGACGAAATTGCATCAATAAAGATTCCAAGGAAGTTCTGCTTCCCCAAAATGAGACCCGAATAACCACGTCGCTCAATTCCAAGTAAGTTCTCCTTCACCATCGACCCGAATAACCACGTCGCTCAATAAAAGGAACGGATGCTCAGCTGTAGGAACCAAAAAGATTTGAAGGAGGCAATCATGTGAAAGGGTTTTTGCTCAATCTTGATGGGGCCTGCCCTGAATGGTACATCAACCTACCTAACGGGTCCATACGCTCCTTTGCAACTCTTCCCAACAAGTTCGTGGAACAGTTCGCGGAGCAGTTCAGGAACCTTGAGAAGATGGCTGACAATCTCTATGAGACCCTCCAGCATTGAGCTGAGCTTCTACACAGCTAGATAGCGTGCTTCAACCAAGAAAATGTGGCCATCCCAGGATGTAACCCCTCAACCGCAATCTGAGTTTTCAAGAGAGGCATGCTGCCCGACAGGAATCTCTAGAAGGAATTACTAAGTATCAATGCAAGAACATGGAACATGTATTATCCCAGAGCCTAGGCTCAGGTGAAATGGGAAGAAAGATGTCGTAAGTCAATCCAAAGCCCCTCAAAATACATGGCGCCAGGGCAGGTTACCGAAAGCCGTCCCTTGGAGAGAGCTGAAGGGATGACAATGTCCCACATGTCCAGATATCTCCCATCTCTCCATCTCGAAGCCGGAATTAGTCAACATTCTGATGAAGAGGGGCTAACAGGTCAAGGCCTCAGAAGTTGAAAGCACCGGATTCCTTTCTTGAATTCAAAACCAGTTGTGCGAATTCCTCAAATGATCACGGTCAGAAGACGAAAAGATTTTGTCGCGCTAAAGATGGAGGTCAACAAACTGTTAAAGAAGGGGTCACCTCCGGGAGTTCCTCTCTGAAATTTCTAAGAATCTCCTTAGTAATGAGACTACTAATCAGCCACTTTAGCTGTCCATGACTCACCACCTCGACAGGATAGGGTAACAACGTCATCTACGGTGGCTCAATAGTAAGTGGTGTAAGCCATGCAGCCGCAAACAAAAGCACCAAAAATGCCAAGAACGGTCAAGAATCTGGAAGACCCAAGTGCCTGCTCCTAGGAACAGATGAGATAGTTTCATGGCAAGGAGCACAACAAGGTCCTAGCCCCCCCCCCCCCCCCCCCCCCCCCCATCATGACGCCCTAGTCATATTTCTTACTGTAGTGAATTGCCTAGTAAAACAATACAAGTGAATAACGAAAGCTCCACCAACATCATTTTTCAAAACCGCCAAAGTACGACCTGGGGCTAGAGAAAGATGCTCAAACCGAAAGTTACCCCCTTATTGTGGGAACCGAAATTCACCACCGTCGATTTCCGTAATCGGAGGAAAGTGAAGAATACCTTTCTTTCGTTGAGATCTGGATTCTCTGCGAGAGCCAACAACAAGTGACCAAATAAAATGGCAGAACAATTAAAAGAGAACAAAAAGAATTTATAGAAAAGTAGATATTTATTTCGAATCCTGGTAAGAGCGTTGCAAAGTGGGAATCTGCTTGGGTTAATGCGTTGGGCTCGGTAGTGTTTTTCTTCTTTGTCCAAAGCCGTTGGTGAGGTGGACGATTCTGGATCGTGCTTTTCGGAAGCGTATTCAGTCGGAGACTTAGTTATGTTTGTGCGTATGGGTTTAACCGTAGATGTCGTCTTGATTTGCCTCAGATTATGTTTGGGCCAGTAAGCAAAGTCGCCTCTTTTTTGGCATCCCCAGATTGATGAGGTTCCGTTAGGAGTCAGAAACTTGATCTATGTGATATGTTGAAGCGACTGCCTTCATAGAGTTTATCCAAGGCATCCCCATTATTACGTAATAGATGGCTGGTGGTCGACAAAACGAATCGTTGACGAACCTTGTTGATTACGTCCTAGATTCGGAAAGGATCACTCAATCGGACTAAGATGGATATGAACTCCAAAAGGGAGAACTGGATGGGAATGAATGGTGACACAAAGGGTTGCGGAAGGCCCAATGATACTACCAGACTTCAATCGTTGCCGGATGTGACGCACCGGTCCAACAAAAGAAGGATCGAAACTTGGAGATAACCTCACCAAGAAACTAAGAAATGTTCTAAGCAAAGAACAAAGAGATAAACTCATAAAAAGGGGAAAACAATCTGATTTATTTCGTGGCTTGTGATTACATATTTATACTACTTGTGGTCAAAGAAAGACTAAGAGTTTTTGTGGAAAACTAGAAACTTAGAAAACACAAACAAAGACTAAGACTTTTGACTAGAAATAAGTATGTTGTTGAATGCCTCTTGATATAGCCACGACCAGGACTTTGAAAGGTGAAGAATATGCTCCTGATATGGGCCAAGACATGTCCACTTGAGGCCTGGTCGAAATCCATCTTTTGCCTTAGCCAAAATTTGATCGGTTTCTCCATTTGGCCCAAACAAGTCTGTTTTTGAATCTTTTTGAAAACCATCAAGCCCAAAGATTTCTTGGACATTTAGAACATGAATAATCACCTTTGGAATTATTGAATTGGTCGTTGGTTCATCAGAAATAAGGTTAGCCAATTCCAGCTTCTTGGGTGGTCGAACCAGCTCGGAAGATCGAACTAGCTCGCTCAGCTCGTCAAGTGAGTGTCAATCCAGCTCAGCTCGCCTAGAATAATGTCAGTCCAATCACTTGAGTATTAAGCTCATCCAATATAGTTTCCATTAGCTCATCCAGCTCCAAGGCAGTGTCGGTCCAGCTCACCTGAATGCGCACATTGTCTGAATTCGCGAGAACTGAAGATCACCTGGTTTGTAAATGGCATAACTCCCACATATGAACTCCGTTTGATCTGATTCTTCTTCAAGGAGCTCCATAATTGAGTTGAGAACATTCTCCAAGTGATTTCATGCGTAGAAGCCTCGTGATTTGGAAGATATGAGTCAAACAATGAACATATATCATTACTGCTTTCCATGATATCTTTAAGGTTAATTGATCGTTGCTTCCACTTAGTAAATCCTTCCTTTTCCAAGTTAGCTCCTGCTCAATCATGGTATGATCAGCATGATATGATGGTAAAACCTCAGTTGAATCGAGCTGGTCGACAAGATCGCCATCCTTGAGCCGTGTCCATGATCCAAGCAGGTCGGTGCTCGAACCGGGGCGCATCATTCCCTCCCTCTTCAAAAGGATTTGACCTCAAATCCATTTTACCTGAAACAAAAGAAAATGAATCAGACAAAAAGAATTTTGAAAACAAGTAAAATTCAATGAAGGATAAATTTGGAGAGAAACTTCCTTGGAGTTTTGAACTTATTTCCCTCAAGTATTTCCAGTTCCATGTTCCAAGAACACAAGTGTGGTGTCGTTCTCCTCTGCTTGCTTCCATCTGAAACTGATCCTTTATATCCTGCACTTTCAAAACAACTAGAGAAACCACATCAAATCTGCGAAAGAAATAATCAAAGGGTTTCTCTATCCTTAAGACATCAAAAACATGATCCAAGCTCTTAGGATAATCATCAAGCACGTGGGCAAGCATCAAGCAAGTAAACTGATCACCAAAAATTGTTTTATCAAGTTCAAAATTTGGCCAAGGTGTCAAACTGATAGGAAAAGCAAGAGACAATGCCAAATTTAAAAGATTTTCTTCATGAACGAAATCAAAATGATCTTTTGGCCTAAGCAATTTTCGGTTCATGCTTGTTCCTACACCAAATCTCTTTCAAAGCACAGCTCAATGAAAACAATTCATGAAAAGGTTTGAGCAAAACGTTTTTCAACCAAGTAAGAATATGTTTTCTCCTTGAAATTCTCGGTTTCAAAACATTTTCATGAAGAGTAGAGACAATCAACTCATGATCCTTACAGTGCTTTTGGTTTAGACAGGAGAATGACTGAGGAAACACCTTTGGTTCATGGAGGATCGGTTTTGGCTCAGGACGCTTCTTTCTTGGGCCTGAATCTCCTTTAGAAATCTGGTACTCGCGGATAGACGGACTGAAGAACCTCTGATTTGGAAAATTCATAACTTCTTCATCCGTGAAGCTTTTCATGCGATTCCAGGCCTCAGTAAATCCTTGTTGAGTTGGCTTTCCAGGAAAATTGGATTCAAGACAAAAACCTTCTGGTGGCCGAGATATTCTTCTTGGAGTGAACCTCTGTCGCTGACATCTCCAAGGTAGCCGGTTTCAACAAAGCTTCTCCAAAACTCATGTTGGGCACGGTCAATGCTTTCATTCTCAGAGGCTGAACCTGTCTTTCCTGGATACTCAAAACAAACACTAAAATACCAGGATCAAATGTGCAAGACAAATACTTGTTCAAATCATGAATCAGATATCTTTTCCAAGAACAAGTAGCACACATTTCAGCCTGTCAAGATGCACATCAAAATAAACATTACAGACCAGAATTTTATCAAGATATGCAACAATAGTATTCATTCCCAAGACGGGCATATCCTGCTCAACATCTGAACACACAAGCTTAAGTTCAGATTGAGAATTAACTATCAAAGACTCAAGATGTTTTTCAAAGAAGTGTTGTAAACCACAATATCCATCAAGGCTCAAAACAACACAATTATCTCGAAATGATCTCAGAAAATGCCAAGTCTTATCAGTTTTCAAAACACACAAGATCAGGCTGCAAAACAAAATCACAGAATCAAGATCACAAAAATCATTTTCAGTTCTAAGTGATTCATGTTCCAGCAACTTCTTAACCAAATTTTGTTCAAGGCACAAGAGGATGCAAATAAATCATCAGTGATCAATGCATGTCTAGAAGAACTCAGATCAAAACTATTTTCTTTGAAAACAAGCGAATCAAAAGATTTTCTAATACAAAAGTCAGTTTGTTTCAAATCAATCTCAAGAGACTTTTCAAAATGATCAAAGCCTTTGCTATGCTTCAAGAACTGATCAAAGGTCAAAATAATTCCAGAGTTGATGCCTTTATCATTTTGAAAACGTTTATGATCAAGAAGTTCATCAGGTTTTAAGATTTGAAAAGAATTAATCATGTTATCAAAACAGAATTTGAAACACAAAATTCTTTCATCTTTTCAAGACCAAAACGAGTTATATCATGTGTACTGATCTTGACAAGCATATCATGCAGAGAATTAATCAAATCAGGTTTCTCACAGTGCTTGTGAAGATCAGGAGGCAAAGGGCGGGAGATGAAGGAGCAGTAGTTGTGCTGGGGTCAAAGCAAAGATGATTCTCCATAGCAATGGATGTGATGCTTGTTGCTTCTTCATCAAAGACTGGATCAGGTTCGTCCTCCACATCAAAGATAGGATCTGGACCATCATCCAAAGATATCCAAGTGCCAAGGCATGGGCATTGATTGTGGATAGTCTAGTGGCTCTTCCTCAAAACCTCGTGGAGACAAACAAGACTACTCGGAAGCTCCGGTTGCAAAAACAGTTAGTTCTACATTAGCTTGCTCATTCTCAAACAAAACTCAAGATTCAAGAGAAGGAAGATCACATTTATCCTCACAAGTGATCGAGCTTTCAATTAGTCTTGCCTCATATTCATCAAAGGTAGGTAAAGAATCTGAAAAAAATTAAACTTCTCAAAATTGTTTTCAGATTTACCTTTGGCTTTCTTGCTGATGAACAAGGATGGCTCAGCTACTGGAGCACGTGTGGAAGTGCTCTTCTTTTGGCTCTTGTTGACGTCCTTGAGGGCTTTGTCCACTTCCTTCACAAAGTTTTCACAAAATTGTTGGACATCAAACTGAAAGGTTGCCTCTTTGGATCAACCACATCTCTGGTTGTTTTTCTCCTTATAGGTGATGTTCCTGCACACTAACAAACTCATCAAAATAATTCAAGGGATATTTAAAAGGGGTTTGAGAGTTAGAATTTCGTTGGGGCTTCTCCTTGTTACTCTCCTTGAGAAGACCAAACATCATAACCTGAAAATCTCAACACCAAAAGTTAGGAAATAAATCCTCACACTCTCAATGTGTTTATCCTCACCCACACACGTGTTTCACTCTGATTTTTAAGGTAATCACTCAAGTTTCTTCTCAAAGTTCTAAGAAAGACAATCCAAGTTTCCAATGGGTTTCCCAAGCAAACAAACAATGAGATGAGATAGAAAGATAAGAAAATTTGGATTTGGAATCTGCTTTAACCTCCTCAAAGGCCGGATTTCTCCTCGGCCAGCAGGCTTTCTCTTCCAC
>CAJHQP010010588.1:0-18102 GCA_905132765.1 Moricandia arvensis
AAGGGTATTTAAGTCAAAAAGGGTACAATGTCGATTTTATGCTAATTGGGACAACTTTATGGTTTTATTTGGCTCAAAAAAAACAATTTCCATTTTTTCTATTACTTTGAGGTTTAATGTTTGCTAATTATGTAAAACCGTAATTTTTTTTGCAGAAGATGGCTCAATTACTCGTTGTATACAGAAGAAATGGGTGGTGAAAACTCTAGATGTGTTAGTGTTATGTGTTGAACTTATGAGTTGTCTTTTAACTTCGCTATGGATGTTCTATTATGCAGGTGTTTGAATCTTATTATTATATCAGAAGCGCAAGCCTTTCTTTTTTTTCTTTCGCTACTCTGTGTCTTCTAAAATCTCTAAGCATTCCGGTCACTCATGCTCACTCTACTTGATCACCCTCAGATTCTAACGCAGTGGGATATTTACAATCAAAACTTTCTCATAAGAGCATGTATATCCACATATCCCATGTTTCTTTGGGTCTCTTAAACAAAATTGTTTCAAACACAAATTCGAAGTTTCAAACAAAGAATTGAAGTTTCCTCTTCTCACTGCTTATGCCGCCACATTTCCCCTTATCGTCTCACCGATCTCTCCTTCCACTCAAGCTTTGACAATCTCCGCTTGGTATCCCATGTCTTCATGCGTGAAACAAATCTCTCACATGCACTTGGTTACGTCCAATCAGCTCGTCTCCTTCTTGTACTCACTGCTATAAAGTGATATATATATCATCATTACAGTCTCTGTATTTCAATGTTTGGATAATTACAATAAGTGATTTTTACCTGGTCACATGCACACAGCTAGAGTAGCAACAAATGTATCTACACTGTTTTTGTGTTGTATGTACGTGGTCAAACAAGGTAAACATCATATATCTCACCTGAAGCATAGACATTAGAGATGATTCATTAGAGTGTAACTAACTAACTATCTCGGTATCAACTACAGAATCTAAGAGTCAATGCACTCGCATCTATACTATGATAATATTATGTGTTTCTCTATTACAGACACTCTAAGACAATCTGCATCCGAGAAATATACACTGAACAATCTCACTGTTTCTCTAAACAGATCTGAAACGTAGTACAATACACATACACTAAACGCTCAATTTTTATAGATTTTCTTTCTATGTAGACTGTATATTCAGTCTAATTAAAGTGTACGACCTACTAGATCAGTCTATTATTAATGTAGACTATAAGACATGTCTACACAATCCGTAGTCTATCAGTAAAAAGTCTACAAATCGTAGTCTGCAGTAAAACTTTGGGAGCAGCCTGCAACAGAAAGAGCTCAGAATAGAAACTCAATAAACACAACACATGCTTGGGTACTCTACAAACATGTTATTACTGCATAACACCTTCATCATCTATTTTTCGTCAACGACCATATGCCTCAATTTACATCAAATAAATTGAATCATATACAAACCTACGACGAAAATTGAACACTTTAATCAAACCAATCAGAGAATTGCAGCAGACTCTCTTTTATAAACACATATAAAGAGCAGAGAGAGAGCAGTAGCAATGAGCAGAGAGGAGAGTCAATGGTGATGACGACGCGAGGAGATGTAGGATGGAGACATAGGCTTGGAAATGTTATGGGTGGAGAGGATGAGGAGGAGACGAGGCGGAGAGTAATGGTTCGGTGAGCAGGAGGAGATGAGGAGAGACAAGGTGGTAGTGATGGACTGAAGGATGGGAGAGGATAGTGGGTGATGGTGTTGTGGTGAATGGTGATTCCGAGGAGGAATGTGGCTGGCGTGGTGAGAAAACCGTGAGTCGAAGTGTCGCACGGAAATCTCACCACGGAAATCGCCCCTAGAACCGCTCAGATCTAAAGACGACGTGTATAGGATTCTTTTACCAGAACACCGCCTAAATAAAGTATTTATTATATACTGTGTATTTCTTCGGTTATGGCTTAAAACTTTGTTAATGTAAGACTGAATAATATGACGTCTACATATTGACGCAATATGGAATAATTAGTTGCTCCAAAATATTCATTTCACTTCCGGCTTAGTTCAAATATTTAATGTTTAGATAACTTTATTTTTGTTAACATAATTAACGTAGACTGGAAATATGTCTATGATCACTCTATCACTATAAGTAGACTTAATTGTTAACAGTCTACTGACTACCTAAACGCAGAAATGCTCAAACCTAATACCCTATCTCAAACCTAAACACATCTCAATCTATATTAGGTTAAATTCCCTGTTAGGTTAAACTGTGTGTAGACTAAAAAAAGGTCTACATCTAATATATGTAGACTTTATAATATGTTTACGAACCCCTTAACCACAAATCTCAAACCGTAAATGTTTTATTTGATCATCAAATTATATTGGTTAAATCCGGTTAGGTTAAACTGCGATTTTTCTTTTTTTTCCTTTTATTTTTTTACGAAATTTAATATATGGATTTACTAAATATGTTTAATTATTTACTTTAATTTTTATAGTCATAATATATGATTTTTTTTTATAAATATTTAGGAGTCTTTTTAAACACCAATCCGGATAGACTGAAAAAAAAGGTCTACTACTATGTAGACTATATAATATGTCTACGAAACCCTAAACCACAAATCTCAAACCCTAAATGTTTTGTTTGATCATCAAACAGTTTAAATTACTTTTTCAAATATCAAAATTATACAAAATGTAAACCACTAAACATTAATAAGCAGATTTAAGTCAATAAACCAAAAAATCCAAAAATCTAAAATATAACCCTATGGAATCTACTACCAAAAGGCATAACATGTTACAACCTATTGTTTCTAACCCTTGAACATTGTTTAAGACATGGTTACCAAATTAGTATATGTTCCTTAAAAATGTTTAATTATATAATTTTTTTTTTACTTCATATTATCCATTATATTATTGATTAGTTAAAAATATTACAACAATTATTTTTATATATTTTTAAAATTAAATTATTAGATAAAATTATGGTGTAGACTACATAACAAGTCTACCGACGTGAAATAGACTTCGTAACGAGGTCTACATTTATGTAGACTTCTTTCTGTTACGTGTAGACTAACAAAGGATAGAAACGTAAAATACACTTCTGTTTTTTTGTTTGGTCATAAGGTTAAATAGTACTTTTAAAACCCTTGTAGGTTGGTTTTTGCATTTGATTGAAATTGGGGTACACTTTTAGGTTTAGATTGAAATTTTAGGTTGTTTTTAGCAAAATCTCCCTAACTATTATATGACTAAAGATGATTAATGCTTCTACACTAAAAGTTCATGAGGATATAGTCATAACATGAATTCTTATAGCATATGTAGAATTATCGACTATAGAATCTTCTATGTGACATTTCTCATCAATTATAATAGTGTAACTAGAGTTTGACCCGCGCAATTGGCATGGGTGGTTTGATTACATTTATATATTTATAGATATTCATTTTACGTGGCATATATTTTTAACCTTAATCATATATTTAAATTCTTATATAAATATTTCAAACACAATAATTTTTAGATTACATGTCGTAATTAATCACTTGTTTTAAAATATCACATGTATTTATCGTTTATTATACAATTGTCTTATTTATTTACATTTGAGTATTAAATGAATAAATATATGCATGAAACAACATATTTAAGAAAATTATATTTCTTACACGTACTTCAAAGTTTTTGATTATTTTTTAGCATTTTTATGTTTATTTATGTTAGATATAATAGTATTTTATATATAAAAGATTAAAATATTTAATTTTTATACATATATAATATAGTATAGTATGTTAACCCCTTTTACTAATATATAATATTATTTTAATATAAAAATTTATATTTTTTAAAATCATATATATATATACATATATAACAATTTGATATAATTTTATCATATTTAGTTGAGTATAATAATTTTTCATATGATAGATTATGATTATAAAATGAATAGAAGTACGATAGAATTTTTATCTTTAGTGAACGTAATTGAATATATATTGATATATAATAATAATGTATTATTAATTATCAAATTAGTGAAAATATTGACATGAAATTTTTAAATTTTAGATCTGGTAAAAATATTTTTTCATCAAATTTTTTAGATTTTTTTTTAAAAACATATTAATTTAAAATGAAAAGATATTATGATTAAGAAGTTACACATATTTTATATTATTAATATTAAGAATACATTTATAAATTTCTAAGGAAATGTCCAACTAAAAAAATCACACATGAAAAAAATCATTGATTCTATTTTAATAGTATAGATAGTTATTTTAAAATTTTATAGAAATATTTTAAATATAATAATTTTATAGATTATATGTCGTAATTAATTACTTGTTTTAAAAAGTCACATGTATTTATCTATTCTTATTATATTTGTATTTGGTTATTAACGATCAACATATGCATTAAACAACATACCTTAAAATATTATATTCTTTACCCACACTTCAAAGTTCTAGATTAACTTTTAGCATTTTATGTTTTATTTATGTGAGATAAAATATGCTAGTATATAAAAAATTTTAAAATATTTAATTTATACATATATAATATAGTATAGCGTGTTAATCCGTTTTGCTAATATATTATATTTTAACATAAATAATTATGTTTTTGAAAATAATATATATATATATAATATAACATTTTTATATAATTTTATCATATTTGGTTGAGTATAATATTTTTTAATATGATAGATTATGATTATAAAATAAATAAAAGTATGCTAGAATTTTTTTTCATTTAATAAAATATAATTAAATATATTAATTTATAATAATATTTTATTATTAATTACGAAATTAATGAAAATATTTACATAAAATTTTAAATTTTAGATTTTGTTAAAATAAAATTTGTTAGAATTTTAAAAGTATATATATTAATTCATAATGAAAAGATATAAAAAATATTACTATTAAAGGAGTTACACATATTATATTATTAATCTTAAGAATACATTTATAAATTTTTATGAGGTCGAACTAACGAAATCACACATGAAAGAAGTTATGACTTCTATTTTACTAATATACATTATTATGTTAAATAAACTACTCTAAAAAAAGATAATAAGCATAATAACCCAAGTTTTGAGAAGTTGATCGTAGATTTCATTTATAACTAAAAAGTTTTTGTATTAATGACTTGTACTTCTTTTAAGCCGATTCAAACCATGTAGTTCAACCCCCTCTTCTGGAACATATCCATCCACCAAAAATGGAATTTGTGATTTTAACCAACCACAACTAGAGCTGTCAATTGGGTTGGACCACATGGGTGTGTCCAATTAGACATTTATTTTTCTACATCCAAAATATCTATACTCATATTTAACCCAACCCCATATATATCCAAACCCAATTTCACCCATATCTAACTGAACATGACCCAAACCCACCCGTTTACAACTCATGAGTAAAAATCTAAAATTACTTTTTTTCCGTTAAAATTGTGAAATTGTGTTTTTATCAAAACAATTGATTCTTATTTTTCGTTAAAACTGTGCTTTTATCGAAACTTTAAAAGTATATTTTATGTTAAAATCATGGAAATAGGTTTTTAGAAGTCCATAGGAACCCATTGTACATTTGGTTTTTTACCCAATTGGACCGTGGACCAATTGGTCTTTTAACTAGTTAGACCATTTGTTAATTGGATGCGTCCATAGCCCACCCAAAATGAATTGGACTGGGTTAGCCCATGAGCAACCCACCCCACTTGACACATGTATGTAACCAATGTTTTGAAAACCGGAACGGACACCGACTCGGTATATCTACTGGTTGACTGGTTAGACCGGTTCCACCGGTCGAACCGGGTTTTATATTTTAAAAAAATTAATATATATAATCATATATTTACATTATATAGGTCTAAAAATAATTATACATATAATATATTTTATATTCTCTTTATTAACTAGAAAAATGAACAATAATCGTAACTCTAATTATATATACAACAAACAAGTGAATACTATGTAAAACTGAAATTGATAAAAACCAAACGATTGATTGTTTGAATTACCGTATTTATTTATTTATACAACTAAAGTCTCAGATTTATGAATATGTTAAAATAAGAATAATATATGAAATATTAAGTTTTAATAACAGTTAAAAATACATTATTTTATGTTAATTTTTTAGAACCGGGGTTTAAAGTTGACATGGGTCATTGGTTTTACCGGTTTTTTGCCGGTTTTTATCGGGTTTTTTTAAAATCCGAGTTTTAAATCAAACCGGACTCGACTTCTTTAGCGAGTCACGGTCGGACCGGTCCGATCCGGTTTCAAAACCATGCATGTAACCATAACATCAACTCTCTGTAATTACGTTATGTTCATAGTTCTCATGATAGTTAAAGAGTCCTAAGAAATATGTGAATCATATAAAATAAAACTAAACAATGATAGTTTGGTGGAAGAAAATTAGGAGAAAAATGTATTGGGTTAGAATCATGTCAAAAACTAAATTACCATTTTCTGACCATATAATAGTGGGTTTTTAAACCTTATTTAACTATTTGTAAATATTGTTTATCTAGAAAAATTAGTTGGGATTCAATCCAAATATCCTCTTTATCAGTCTAACAAAAAAAACATAACCATGTGATGATCGTTTAATGGAGACGAGCTTTAAGTTGCTAAGCAACTTGGATTCGAAGGCACTTATTACACGCTATCGTGTGTCCACGTATATATAACCTCATTGTATACGGTTCATTTGAATATCTAGATAGAGAGTTCATCCGAAAACTACATTTCCCCTTAAATATTTTGTATGCACCTTCAGAAGTTCAGGATACCCCATAAAACAAAAAAAAATATTATAAAATTATAAAATACTAATCACTATTTACGTGACTAGTCGCCCCGAGTCGCGAAGGAAGGATCCACAAGAGAATAAGCTTTTGTTTCCATTCAAATTTGTCCATGAAATGTATTATTTTTGGTTGTATATATGTTGTTCATTGATTGTTGTGAATCTAATCTCCATAAGATTTTAAGTTTGGTCCTGTTGTTATTGGCCTATTTGGTTTTCCAATGACGGAACGAAGTTTTGAGGTCACATGTCCGTGAGAAGACAAATATGTGTTATGGGACATTGTGGTCATGTTCGTTACCCAAACGCAGTTACCAAAATCGGCGACCAAAATTTCTTCATAATATCATCTTTCTTAGTCATTCAGGTGAAAAATATAAAGTCTGGCGATCAATAACTAAAAAAATTCAGCAATGCCGGTGACGCAGAAAAAAAACAGTAACTCTTTTTTATACTTTCTCTCTCCTCAACATCTTATATCTCATACTAGTGGTTTTTTAGTGTTTCGCGTGGGGTTGTTTGCTTGTAAATGTGTCGTGGACTTCTATTAGTTGATTAGGGTTTGTATGTCCTTCATGTGTTAAGATGTGGTGTGTTTAGGTCACCGATCTGCTTATTCAGCTATTTGATGTAAGTGAGAGGATTAATGATAACTGTGTGTAAAGGAAAATTGTCCACCCATCAATATATCATCGCCCAACATATGTTAGGCTGAACATTTTTTCTAAAATATGTTATGCTTTTTTTGAGGCTGAAACATTTTTTATTATTATATTTTGGTTTGTTTACTGAAAGAGTGTATTGACAATACACATGATCTGCAACACTAAGTCCATAAGGCAAACTAAATCCAGTTATGGTGGTATATTATTCTTGTTTCATATAAAGAATTCTGAGTCTCTGACTTTGTGCTCTTAGGGAGTGTACATAATCAATTGATTCAGTATCAACTGCTTCTCACAAGACAAAACCTTTGTAGTTGTCATTTTTTGGCTGCGAGTCTTTGGGATGTATCTCCAAAACACTGTTTTAAAAGATGAGGCGATGTTCCAATTGTAGCAATCGTATAATACGTTTCTTTTCCTGATCATAAGAGAATTTTTTACCGTTGGTATAATCGAGTGCAAGGCTAATCTCTTAAATCAATTCTTAAAATGAAGAAAATTTGAACGGATTTTTTACTTAATAACCTGATAAAGTAGACTTTCCAATAAATAAACTAAGTATTTTTTGATTAAGAAATAAACTAAAATTTAGAAGCAGAAAAACTCAAATGAAAAAATTTATTTTTCTGATCATAAGAGAATTTTTACCATTGGTATAAGTTTTGAGGCATTGGCCTTAGGCCCTTCTCATATTCGTAAATTTGGGGCATGAGCATATGCTAGTATAAACAATGTATTCTTTTAATAATTCAAATTCAAACATTCATCTCTTTTTTAATTTTTTTATTTTGGACACTAACCATCTTTTTAATGTTGAAAACTACTTCTCTGTATAGAATTATATACATATATGTAAAATTTCTCATTAAACAAATATAACATTTTCCAAGTTTGTATACTTTTTCTTCTAATAATTTTGAAATCTAAAATAACTAAAATCAATTATTTTTATCTACCTTTTTATATTAAAAAAATATTATTACACTGTATTATTTAAAATAAAAATGAATTATTTTTTGCCTTAGGCCCCAAATACTCTAGGCACGACATTGGGTCAGACTTCAGACTATGCGGGTCTTCTTAGCGGAGTGACCAACCTCCAGAGCTGGTTCTTCCTCCAGTGTTTCGGGCATAAACAGGGGGTCAATTGGTGCATTTGTCTTAGCTATTACCCTTTCAATCACACCATCAACAGTATAACCTTTTGTGTTGCTGTCACAAACTCTATTCACAACAAGAGTTCTTAACCAAACCTGCGTGGGGCATAAGAGATTTAAATCATTTGGAGTTTCTCAAATATTCAATAGGGGTTCTCAACCAAGATGTGACGTATGAATTTTGTTTTGATATAATGTTAGTTTCCAAGAAGTATGTACATATCTTTTATAATGGATATCAACTAAAACATATTTTATTAACTTCTTAATATTTCATGAGCCTTATTTAGCTGTTATCATATTTAGAAGGAAAATGTCTGTATCCGAGCATTATTTATTTATTAACTTTTAAATGTCTGATCCCGTGCAAAATAAAAGAAAGAGAGATGCTACGAAGATGCCAACATGACTTGTAACCCATTCTCACATGCTAATATAGAATTTAATCAATGTGTGTCTTCTTTGTGGAGGGCCCCTTCTGGCATGACTGTTGACCTCCTCTCTGGTTGTCCCTTGCATCCCACTGAGGCGTCACTTTGATCTATTGCCTCACCTCTTTTACTTTCGAGAATCCAATTAGCGACACAGCCTTTATGATTAATGATTGACTTCATTACTCGTAAGACCATGGGAGGGAACTTCTTTTAACTGCTCTAGTATCCGGCATATCATCTCCCGGGTTGTCATTCCCTCCCCGACAATATACAATTGCAGTCAATAATCAGAAAATGATAATAAGTTGCATATGGTAGACACTTGCTATTGTACTAACCTGAAGCTCAAAATTAGGTACGGACCCTAACTATTAACCATGTCCTTACTTGGGAAGAGTCCATAGGTTAAACTTCTTAAAGATATGAATTTTCATGAGTAGCAATAAACCTTCCAATGCTTATGGTGATTTTGATGCGTTGTGTGCTTTACTCTCTTCATTAAAGTAGTTTTGATACCTCTTGTCCAACAATATCTGCAATCAAGATAAATTATTATAGCTAGTTTTAATGTTTAAGGTTTATGTAAATAAACAATCTACGTTGGTTGATATATATGTACATTTATTTAGTTTCAATCATAAATATATGTGTAGAGAGTATAAATCTCGCAGCTTATTTTTTTAGAATACTTTATATAATTTTTTTAGCATAATATTTCAAAGATTAGAGTGACACATGACAAGAAAACAACAGACGTTACTTGACACAACCTATAACCTAATATATGCAGTAGTTTAAAAGGAGGGAAATGAAAAAAGACTTGGAAAATCCGGGTTCATGTTTGCAAGACATCACAGCTGTCGTACTGTAGAGCCTGAAGCTTCTCCACCGGATCAGTTGAATCGTTTCAACAACCACCACAAATAGTTTGGTCAGTGAAATATAATAGCAACATGGCCTTCGCAAGACGAAAGTTGGGGCTGCTCCTTTGACATCAAACACACTATAATATCATAAACTGAAGCTTCTCTCAATATGTGTTTGAGATGTTCAGCGGTGCACATTTCTAGACGCATTGAATCAGATAACAACTTATTAATAAAGTTAAGGGTTATAGTGATTTAAACCTTCAAACTATTTTTAAAATCGGATGGAAACTTCAACTAAAATTTTATGTTTTTAACCTTCAAACTATTAAACCGTTAATGTCGTTAATCCTCCGTTAACAAACGTGTTATCTGAACGGAGACACGTTAACTTGAAAACAACATCGATACTTACAAATATCTTAGTGATTTAAACCCCCAACTATTTTTAAATCGATGGGAAACCCCAAATTAAAATTTTATGTTTTAAACCCTCAACTATTAATCTTTTATGCCTTTAACTTTACGTACACACATTTTTTAAACAGAAAACGCATTGTTTCATTTTATTACAGAACGACATGAGATTCTTAAACACTCTTTATCAATGCGGCAAGAGACATTCACCATTCATCCCATTAAACAAGGTATTTTATCCTTTTAAAAACCATCAAATGTGAGATAAGATAAAAAAAAAACTCTGTTGTTTCTAATCCTAATTATTTATCTCATATTCATCTTTTGATAAATTTTAGGTAAAATTTTGAGTGTGAAGAGATGAATAACCTAAGTTACTTAACATTCCAAATTTTCCGTTTTGATAAATAAATGCACATGAAAGAAACAATTAGTATTAGAAAAGGTTTATAGTGATTTTAAACCTTCAACTATTTTTAAATCGGATGGAAAACCTTCAACTAAAATTTTATGTTTTTAAACCTTCAACTATTAAACCGTTAATGTCGTTAATCCTCCGTTAACAAAACTGTTTTATCTGAACGGAGACACGTTAACTTGAAAACAACATGCGATACTTACGAATATCTTAGTGATTTAAACCCCCAACTATTTTTAAATCGGATGGGAAACCCCAAATTAAAATTTATGTTTTTAAACCCTCAACTATTAATCTTTTAATGCCTTTAACTTTACGTACACAACATTTTTTAAACAGAAAACGCATTGTTTCATTTTATTACAGAAACGACATGAGATTCTTAAACTCTCTTATCAATGGGCAAGAGACATTCACCATTCATCCCCAAATAACAAGGGTATTTTATCCTTTTAAAAAACCATCGAATGTGAGATAAATAAAAAAAACTCTGTTGTTTCCTAATCCTAATTATTTATTCTCATATTCATCTTTTTGATAAAATTTTAGGTAAAATTTGAGTGTGAAGAGATGAATAACCTAAGTTACTTAACATTCCAAATTTTCCCTTTTGATAAATAAATGCACATGAAAGAAACAATTAGTATTAGAAACAACAGAGATTTTTAATTTATTTCATTTTCTATGGTTATTAAAAAGGAAGAATAATCCTATTTTTTTTTATTTGGGGATAATCGTGATTGTTCATGCCCAGTGGTTAAAAAGGGGTTTAAGCATCTCATATTGTTTCCGTGATTAAATGAAATGTTGCATTCCAGTTTAACGGATTTCCATTCAGAAAAAAAACGAATTTATTTACGGAGGGGTAAAAGTATTAAAGATTCAATAGTTGAGAGTTTAAAAACATAAAATTTTAGTTGGGGGGTTTTCCATCTGATTTAAAAATAGTTGAAGGTTTAAATCACTAAGATATTCGTTGATTTTAAGCATTTCGTGAAACGCCGCGTTTCAATTTAACGGGTTTTCCATTCAGATAAAACGGTTTTGTTAACGGAGGGGTTAACGGCATTAATGGTTTAATAGTTGAGGGTTTAAAAACATAAAATTTTAGTTGAAGTTTTTCTATCCGATTTATAATAGTTGGGGGTTTAAATCATTAAAAACCCTATTAGAAACAATAGAGATTTTTAATTTATTTCATTTTCTATGTTCTTAAAAAGGAAGATAATCCTATTTTTTTTATTTGGGATAATCGTGATTGTTCATGCCCAGTGGTTAAAAAGGGGTTTAAGCATCTCGTATTGTTTCCGTGATTAAATGAAATGTTGCATTCCAGTTTAACGGATTTCCATTCAGAAAAAAATGAATTTATTTACGGAGGGTTAAAAGTATTAAAGATTCAATAGTTGAGAGTTTAAGAACATAAAATTTTAGTTGGGGGTTTTCCATCTGATTTAAAAATAGTTGAAGGTTTAAATCACTAAGATATTCGTTGATTTTAAGCATTTCGTGAAACACCCACGTTTTCAATTTAACGGGTTTCCATTCAGATAAAACGGTTTTGTTAACGGAGGGTTAACGGCATTAATGTTTAATAGTTGAGAGTTTAAAAACATAAATTTTAGTTGAAGTTTTTCTATCCGATTTATAATTAGTTGGGGGTTTAAATCATTAAAAACCCTAAAGTTAATAATGGAAAACAGCAAACGTAAATTGTTAGGGTAGATGCGCCAGCTGGATCCCACAGGGGAGGGCTGTCACATAAAAGTCGACTTTTATGTGACAGCCCTTCCCTGTGGGACCCAGCTGGCCGCTGCAACGCATCGACCCTAACCCCTCCCTTGTGATACAACCTGCCTGAAATCACCCCTAGGCCCTCGGCTCACAAATAAGTTATTGGTGAGGTTCGAACCCAGAATCTCACCCTTTAACAACACTCTTACAGAGAAGTTGTCAAAAATTTCAATATATTTTTAGAAGACCAATGAGAATTAAAACAGTTCAATACTTCAACAACAACCTTAGTCATTAAAAATCTTTCTCTTACAAAAATAATATTATAATTAATTTATATGATTGGTTGTAGAATTACTTTATATTTTATTTTAACACTTGAAAAACTGGAAAATACTCTAGCTTTCAAAACAAAAAAAAAAGTTTTTTTTTAATATCTCCAATATGACCAATGTAATCAGTGGCTTTTACCATAAAGATATTTGTAAACGTTTTTGTCTGTGCTTTAAAAAACTTAAAAATTCTAATAATTCATTTACCTACAAATTTAATTCTTTTATATAAGAATACATAGCCATCAACAATGATGTTTTGTTATTTTCTATAAAAGTGTTAAAGGTATTTTATTTAGTTATATATAAATAATGATGAAAATAAAGAAATTGGATAAAACATATATATTAATTATCTATTTCTACATTTATTTACCAAAAATTATTATTTATAATATTACTTGTGTTATTTGGTAATATTTATAATTAATTCTAGAGTTACCTTTTATTTGTAGAAGTTAAAGTAATAAAGTTAACAACCAGTCAAATTATAATTTTTTTTTTAAAACTTAACCTATTAACGACAAAAAAATACTTAAGTGACTTTTCATTAATATAAATAGTGGGGATTTATCTCCTTAACACTAAGGATAAATTTGGTTAAAGTAAAAATGAAAACATGTAATAGGAAATGGTAGTTTAAGCAATTTCTCCCATAATTTTGTTAAATCACAATTTCACATTCATTTTTGTATTTAGAGTTTAACATAAAACTCAAATGGGTTAAGAAAAAAAAAATTTCCTTAAATTATCTCCGATCATCACACTATTTTATCAAACACTCATCGGAGAAATGTTTTTTTTATATTAAAACTAAGAATAGTCTTAGATATCTTTTAAGAGTATTATTTTCATTTATTTTAAATTACTTAAAACATATATATTTTTATTAAATATTATTAAACTAATTATATATAAAATAAAAAACAATATTTAAATTTTTAAATAAACATAGTGTCATTATTTTAGGAATATATACTTAATATTAATGTGAGATCCAATGTTAAATCAAAATAAAATGTTTTTATTTGTATAAAATTTGTTAATTTTTTATTATTTTCATTTTAAAATTTTATTATACAGCAAAAAAATACATCTCATTATTTTTAAATAATATTTTTTATTTTCAGTTACATTATATTTTTCATCTTTGACTTTAACAATTGTAGAACTGATAATTTTTATTGATCCTTATTTCTCAATTTACCTTAACGTTTTAAAAACACATAAAACTAATTAGTTCACATTTTAGTAACATAAAAATACATATATATCGACAAAAAATAAATCAATAGAATATAAAAAACCAAAGAACACAACAATGACATTTTCTTATTTGCCCTCATGTTTTTATTTATGTCTCCTTTGTTTTTTTTCTTATTAAAAAATAAGCATGCTAAAAATATTATAATAAAAGCTATATAAGTTATATTAATAGAGTATTAACTCCTAGGAAAAGCTTGTATTTGATTAATATAATTTTAAATGACCTACCATAAAATAAATGACTTACTGTATACTCCATCCGTTTCATATTAAGTTTCGTTGTAGAGATATTTTTGTTACAAAATAAGTGTCATTTTTGACTTTTGATGTAAAATTTATTAACTTTCTATTGTAATTTATTTATTTTATTGGTTGAAATATGATTAGGTGTAGGTAATTGTGTTTTTATATAGAAAATATGAAAAAATAATTATTTTCTTAATACGTGTGCAGAAAGATAAAGTGACAACTTAATATGAAAACACAGAGAGTAATACTTTTAATTCAGCTGTATTAATAGATGAATTAAATAAAAAATTATTAATATAATTTTAAATGATTTACCATAAATAATTTATGTTTTAAAATATATAAAAAATTAATAATTTCTAAAAGTGGTAAAATCATATGATATCACATTGTTACTGAAAAAGGATTGCATTTCTTTTAAAATTAATTATATTTGACTGTTTTATATTCATTTGACATATTTTAGAATATATATATAGGAAATGAGTGAGTTTAATTAATATTATTAGGGTTTAGACTAATTAGTTTTCTGAAATCTATGATTTATTGTATTCACTACTAATAAAATATATCAAAAATCATTTTTTATAATATATGTATTTATTTGTATGTTATCATATGATTAATCACATGTGCTTATATGTATATCTATCAACTTATATAATGTAATCTATAATATTTAATTTATTTCTATAAATAAATTATGTTAATTCATCTATATTTAAGATGTTTAATTGTTTATTTTGAAACATAGATTAGATTGTGTAAATTATAGAATTAGTTTTCTTTTCAAAAATTTTAATTAAATATAGAAAATATGAAAAACCATCAACCAATCAAATTATCTACTCTATTAAAATAGGTCACTATTTTTATCTACTATAAATTTATATAGGTTCATTTTATTAGGATTGATAAAAGAATCATTTCATTATCTAACCATATCATTTACAAATACAACAATAAAAACATTTATCTCTATCTTATTAATAAATCAGACGTGCATCAAATTCAACATTCCTTGATACTATGATATTATCAGCCACTAATATTTAAGTATCAACCAATATTTTTAACAACTAGAATTTGTATGAAAATATTTTTCATTAAAGTTTGGAAGGAAAATATCTTTTAAGGACCATAACCATTATAATAAAACTCATTTTCATAACTTAATATAAATGTATATTTTAAACTTATTTTATATTCATTTTATTTCTTTTAAAATAAAAATACCTACCCGTACGTCCGGGTTCAACTCTAATAACAATTAATAAAGAGTTCTCCTATGAACAACACGTTAGCATAAATCATTAAATGAGATATGAAGATGAGGATGAAGCTATTAAAAGCCTATAATCTCTCTCTGCTTTACCGTGCGGAGGCAGATCCAATTGAGTTAATGGGGGTGTCACACATAACACCCCTTAAATATCTATAAATACTAGTTTGTGACAAAAGACATGAAAAAATCAGTAGTCGCTGAAAACTTCCTCTCTTAAACCCATAAAGCTCAGTTTAAATGTTCACTAATTATGCACACCTTTGATTTTTGACCCATGTTAAATGCATTTTTAGATTCGCCACTGTTCTCATGTTGTAATTTGTATTACTGATTGTTGTTGCGGCATTACCTAAACGAACATGCCCTGTATCAAAAACTTTAATTTAATATCAGAAACACAACGTATATATAGAAATAACAGCGAAAGAGTCAACATGAGTCAACGATTCATCAGACAGAAGACACATGTGTCTGTCTCCGGCGTTTTGTTACCGTTATCTGTCAAACTCTCTACTCGACGACTCGGTATGGGTTTATCGACATCTTGAAACCAAATGGACAGACCCGGAAACCAAAACGATCCTTTGAAGCTGTAAAACTCTGTGCCAGATTCATCGACGAGGTAGCAGAGGCCGCTGCGGGAACACCCGAAGGGATGTTTCCATGGTGCTTTTGGTCATGAAATCCCATGGTTCATACCAGAATATCACTACAAGAAACATCGTTATTCTGAGGGACATACCGAGGGAACTGACGTTCCTCAGAATTTTCTGATCAAAAACCGAAGAACATACGATGAAAGAAAGAATGTGGTTTTCCTCGCGGAATTTTCCGAGGAATTCCAAGGAAGACCCAGTTTCCTCGGAATATTCTCGAGGAATACCCGATGGAAACAGGGTTCGTCGGAAAAAAACCGACGGTTATTTCAAAATTCCGAGGACTTTTTGTAGCCGTTAGAGAGCCGTTGGGGGATTTTAAAAATTCCGAAGAAATTCCGAGGAAGTTGTCGTTTCTCCTCGGAATTCCTCAGTATGTCCGGGCAGGATTTCATCTATTAAATTCAGCCACCCCTCTTCCTCTTCATTCCACTCCATTCTTCTTCTTTCCCTCCTACTATCACGAATTGTTTCAAAAAAAACATGTCTTCTTCAAATTATTTTCGTTCTTGATTCGATCGACCTCATTTGGATCCGGACACACGAGATGCTTACGGAAGAATACCAACGAGGTATAACCAGATTCATGGTTAGTTCGCCGACAACCGGAAGCAGGAAACATGTAAGTTAAGATGTCATTGCTCTAATTGTAAAAATAGAAAGGTTATAAAGAGTGGAATGTTTGGACTCATCTATATTTGAGTGGTTTACACGAAGTTTAACAAAATTTGGTTATCATCATGGGGATACTAATTATGAACTTGGTAGTACTAGCAAACCTCAGCGCGCGGTTAGATTAGAAGAACCTATTAGACGGATGTAGATTATGGAGTAGGTACTGAGCAGATGGTAAATGATCATTTAGAGGGGAAGATTTACCCAATGTAGAAGCAGGAGATTTTATGATATGTTGGATGCTGGAAAGCAACCACTTGTACGAAGTTGCAGAGATGGTCATTCAGCCTTATCATCTGCTACAAGACTGATGGGCATTAAACAGATTATAACTTGGCTGAAGATTGTGTGGATGCGATAGCTGATTTTGTTAAAGGTATTCACTGAGGATAATGTAGCTCTAGGTTCATACTACGAGGTTCAGAAACTCGTAGCTGGTGTTGGTTTATCTTATCAAGTAATAGATGTATGCAGCGATAACTGCATGATTTATTGAGCGGAATGACCAGCGGATTACATGCAAATTTGTGGGAAGCCTCGTTATTAAAGATACGAGTGGAAGAGTTCCAGTTGCCATTAGAGGATGTGTATTTGCCTTTGACGAAAAGGTTGCAAAGGTTGTATCTTTTGGAACGCACAGCGCAACGAATGAGATGCATGCAGAGCACTAAGCAAATGGTGAGATTAGACATACCTTCAGATGCAAAAGCGTGGAAGCATATCCAATCAAAGATCCCGACTTTGCGTATGAGAGAGAAGAAATGCTCTCCTTGGATTATGTACTGATGGTTTCAGCCCGTATGGGAAGAGTGGAAGACAATATTCTCTATGGCCAGTCATTGTTACACCATACAACTACCCCAAACTTGTGCTTTGCGACGAGAGTTTATGTTTCTCTCCATTCTCGTTCCCGGACCAGAGCATCCTAAGAGATCACTTGATGTGTTTCTTCAGCACTATAATATGAGTTGCAACAACTATGGGCTGAAGGTGCTGAAACATATGATATTTCGTGTAACAGAGAACTTTCAAATGCGGGCAGTACTAATGTGGACAATAAGTGATTTTCCAGCATTGGTATGTTATGCTAGATGGA
>CAJHQP010010589.1:0-18098 GCA_905132765.1 Moricandia arvensis
AGACATACTCTAAACACATATAATAGACTCTAAATAGAGCTTATATCATGGCACAATAGTGGTAAAGATCAGGGCCTTATCAGGAAACTACAAAAACCCTAACCGACTCTAAAGATAAATCCAAACCCTAGTGGGTTTATGAAAAGATAAAACCAACCCTTAGTGGGTTTATGAAAAGATAAAACCAACCCCTAGTGGGTTTATGAAATCTAAATCCTAAAGCTAATGGGTTTTCACCCGAAATACTCTAAGACATACTCTAAACACATATAATAGACTCTAAATAGAGCTTATATCATGGCACAATAGTGGTAAAGATCAGGCCTTATCAGGAAACTACAAAAACCCTAACCGACTCTAAAGATAAATCCAAACCCTAGTGGGTTTATGAAAAGATAAAACCAACCCTTAGTGGGTTTATGAAAAGATAAAACCAACCCCTAGTGGGTTTATGAAATCTAAATCCTAAAGCTAATGGGTTTTCACCCGAAATACTCTAAGACATACTCTAAACACATATAATAGACTCTAAATAGAGCTTATATCATGGCACAATAGTGGTAAAGATCAGGCCTTATCAGGAAACTACAAAAACGCTAACCGACTCTAAAGATAAATCCAAACCCTAGTGGGTTTATGAAAAGATAAAACCAACCCTTAGTGGGTTTATGAAAAGATAAAACCAACCCCTAGTGGGTTTATGAAATCTAAATCCTAAAGCTAATGGGTTTTCACCCGAAATACTCTAAGACATACTCTAAACACATATAATAGACTCTAAATAGAGCTTATATCATGGCACAATAGTGGTAAAGATCAGGCCTTATCAGGAAACTACAAAAAACCCTAACCGACTCTAAAGATAAATCCAAACCCTAGTGGGTTTATGAAAAGATAAAACCAACCCTTAGTGGGTTTATGAAAAGATAAAACCAACCCCTAGTGGGTTTATGAAATCTAAATCCTAAAGCTAATGGGTTTTCACCCGAAATACTCTAAGACATACTCTAAACACATATAATAGACTCTAAATAGAGCTTATATCATGGCACAATAGTGGTAAAGATCAGGCCTTATCAGGAAACTACAAAAACCCTAACCGACTCTAAAGATAAATCCAAACCCTAGTGGGTTTATGAAAAGATAAAACCAACCCTTAGTGGGTTTATGAAAAGATAAAACCAACCCCTAGTGGGTTTATGAAATCAAAATCCTAAAGCTAATGGGTTTTCACCCGAAATACTCTAAGACATACTCTAAACACATATAATAGACTCTAAATAGAGCTTATATCATGGCACAATAGTGGTAAAGATCAGGCCTTATCAGGAAACTACAAAAAACGCTAACCGACTCTAAAGATAAATCCAAACCCTAGTGGGTTTATGAAAAGATAAAACCAACCCTTAGTGGGTTTATGAAAAGATAAAACCAACCCCTACTGGGTTAATGAAATCTAAATCCTAAAGCTAATGGGTTTTCACCCGAAATACTCTAAGACATACTCTAAACACATATAATAGACTCTAAATAGAGCTTATATCATGGCACAATAGTGGTAAATATCAGGGCCTTATCAGGAAACTACAAAAAACCCTAACCGACTCTAAAGATAAATCCAAACCCTAGTGGGTTTATGAAAAGATAAAACCAACCCTTAGTGGGTTTATGAAAAGATAAAACCAACCCCTAGTGGGTTTATGAAATCTAAATCCTAAAGCTAATGGGTTTTCACCCGAAATACTCTAAGACATACTCTAAACACATATAATAGACTCTAAATAGAGCTTATATCATGGCACAATAGTGGTAAAGATCAGGCCTTATCAGGAAACTACAAAAACCCTAACCGACTCTAAAGATAAATCCAAACCCTAGTGAGTTTTATGAAAAGATAAAACCAACCCTTAGTGGGTTATGAAAAGATAAAACAACCCCTAGTGGGTTTATGAAATCAAAATCCTAAAGCTAATGGGTTTCACCCGAAATACTCTAAAGACATACTCTAAACACATATAATAGACTCTAAATAGAGCTTATATCATGGCACAATAGTGGTAAAGATCAGGCCTTATCAGGAAACTACAAAAACGCTAACCGACTCTAAAGATAAATCCAAACCCTAGTGGGTTGATGAAAACGATAAAACCAACCCTTAGTGGGTATATGAAAAGATAAAACCAACCCCTACTGGGTTAATGAAATCTAAATCCTAAAGCTAATGGGTTTTCACCCGAAATACTCTAAGACATACTCTAAACACATATAATAGGACTCTAATAGAGCTTATATCATGGCACAATAGTGGTAAAGATCAGGCCTTATCAGGAAACTACAAAAAACGCTAACGACTCTAAAGATAAATCCAAACCCTAGGGGTTTATGAAAAGATAAAACCAACCCTTAGTGGGTATATGAAAGATAAAACCAAACCCCTAGTGGGTTATGAAATCTAAATCCTAAAGCTAATGGGTTTTCACCCGAAATACTCTAAGACATACTCTAAACACTATAATATACTCTAAATAGAGCTTATATCATGGCACAATAGTGGTAAAGATCAGGCCTATCAGGAAACTACAAAAACGCTAACGGACTCTAAAGATAAATCCAACCCTAGTGGGTTTATGAAAAGATAAACCAACCCTTAGTGGGTTTATGAAAAGATAAAACAACCCCTAGTGGGTTTATGAAATCAAAATCCTTAAAGCTAATGGTTTTTCACCCGAAATACTCTAAGACATACTCTAAACACATATAATAGACTTCTAAATAGAGCTTATATCATGGCACAATAGTGGTAAAGATCAGGCCTTATCAGGAAACTACAAAAAACGCTAACCGACTCTAAAGATAAATCCAAACCCTAGTGGGTTTATGAAAAGATAAAACCAACCCTTAGTGGGTTTATGAAAAGATAAAACCAACCCCTACTGGGTTAATGAAATCTAAATCCTAAAGCTAATGGGTTTTCACCCGAAATACTCTAAGACATACTCTAAACACATATAATAGACTCTAAATAGAGCTTATATCATGGCACAATAGTGGTAAAGATCAGGCCTTATCAGGAAACTACAAAAACCTAACGACTCAAAGATAAATCCAAACCCTAGTGGGTTTATGAAAAGATAAAACCAACCCTTAGTGGGTTTATGAAAAGATAAAACCAACCCCTAGTGGGTTTATGAAATCTAAATTCTAAAGCTAATGGGTTTTCACCCGAAATACTCTAAGACATACTCTAAACACATATAATAGACTCTAAATAGAGCTTATATCATGGCACAATAATGGTAAAGATCAGGCCTTATCAGGAAACTACAAAAACCCTAACCGACTCTAAAGATAAATCCAAACCCTAGTGGGTTTATGAAAAGATAAAACCAACCCTTAGTGGGTATATGAAAAGATAAAACCAACCCCTAGTGGGTTTTATGAAATCTAAATCCTAAAGCTAATGGGTTTTCACCCGAAATACTCTAAGACATACTCTAAACACATATAATAGACTCTAAATAAAGCTTATATCATGGCACAATAGTGGTAAAGATCAGGCCTTATCAGGAAACTACAAAAAACGCTAACCGACTCTAAAGATAAATCCAAACCCTAGTGGGTTTATGAAAAGATAAAACCAACCCTTAGTGGGTTATGAAAAGATAAAACCAACCCCTAGTGGGTTAATGAAATCTAAATCCTAAGCTAATGGGTTTTCACCCGAAATACTCTAAGACATACTCTAAACACATATAATAGACTCTAAATAGAGCTTATATCATGGCACAATAGTGGTAAAGATCAGGCCTTATCAGGAAACTACAAAAACCCTAACCGACTCTAAAGATAAATCCAAACCCTAGTGGGTTTATGAAAAGATAAAACCAACCCTTAGTGGGTTTATGAAAAGATAAAACCAACCCCTAGTGGTTTATGAAATCAAAATCCTAAAGCTAATGGGTTTTCACCCGAAATACTCTAAGACATACTCTAAACAAATATAATAGACTCTAAATAGAGCTTATATCATGGCACAATAGTGGTAAAGATCAGGCCTTATCAGGAAACTACAAAAACGCTAACCGACTCTAAAGATAAATCCAAACCCTAGTGGGTTTATGAAAAGATAAAACCAACCCTTAGTGGGTTTATGAAAAGATAAAACCAACCCTACTAGGTTAATGAAATCTAAATCCTAAAGCTAATGGGTTTTCACCCGAAATACTCTAAGACATTCTCTAAACACATATAATAGACTCTAAATAGAGCTTATATCATGGCACAATAGTGGTAAATATCGGGCCTTAATAGGAAACTACAAAAACCCTAACCGGCTCCAAAGATAAATCCAAACCCTAGTGGGTTTATGAAAAGATAAAACCAACCCTTAGTGGGTTTATGAAAATATAAAACCAACCCCTAGTGGGTTTATGAAATCTAAATTCTAAAGCTAATGGGTTTTCACCCGAAATACTCTAAGACATACTCTAAACACATATAATAGACTCGAAATAGAGCTTATATCGTGGCACAATAATGGTAAAGATCAGGCCTTATTAGGAAACTACAAAAACCCTAACCGACTCTAAAGATAAATCCAAACCCTAGTGGGTTTATGAAAAGATAAAACCAACCCTAAGTGGGTTTATGAAAAGATAAAACTAACCCCTAGTGGGTTTATGAAATCAAAATCCTAAAGCTAATGGGTTTTCACCCGAAATACTCTAAGACATACTCTAAACACATATAATAGACTCTAAATAGAGCTTATATCATGGCACAATAGTGGTAAAGATCAGGCCTTATCAGGAAACTACAAAAAACGCTAACTGACTCTAAAGATAAATCCAAACCCTAGTGGGTTGATGAAAAGATAAAACCAACCCTTAGTGGGTTTATGAAAAGATAAAACCAACCCTTACTGGGTTAATGAAATCTAAATCCTAAAGCTAATGGGTTTTCACCCGAAATACTCTAAGACATACTCTAAGCACATATAATAGACTCTAAATAAAGCTTATATCATGGCACATTAGTGGTAAAGATCAGGCCTTATCAGGAAACTACAAAAAACGCTAACCGACTCTAAAGATAAATCCAAATCCTAGTGGGTTTATGAAAAGATAAAACCAACCCTTAGTGGGTATATGAAAAGATAAAACCAACCCCTACTGGGTTAATGAAATCTAAATCCTAAAGCTAATGGGTTTTCACCCGAAATACTCTAAGACATATAATAGACTCTAAATAAAGCTTATATCATGGCACAATAGTGGTAAAGATCAGGCCTTATCAGGAAACTACAAAAACCCTAACCAACTCTAAACATAAATCCAAACCCTTGTGGGTTTATGAAAAGATAAAACCAACCCTAAGTGGGTTTATGAAAAGATAAAACTAACCCCTAGTGGTTTAATGAAATCAAAATCCTAAACCTAATGGGTTTTCACCCGAAATACTCTAAGAAATACTCTAAACAAATATAATAGACTCTAAATAGAGCTTATATCATGGCACAATAGTGGTAAAGATCAGGCCTTATCAGGAAACTACAAAAACCCTAACCAACTCTAAACATAAATCCAAACCCTTGTGGGTTTATGAAAAGATAAAACCAACCCTAAGTGGGTTTATGAAAAGATAAAACTAACCCCTAGTGGTTTAATGAAATCAAAATCCTAAAGCTAATGGGTTTTCACCCGAAATACTCTAAGAAATACTCTAAACAAATATAATAGACTCTAAATAGAGCTTATATCATGGCACAATAGTGGTAAAGATCAGGCCTTATCAGCAAACTACAAAAAATGCTAACCGACTCTAAAGATAAATCCAAACCCTAGTGGGTTTATGAAAAGATAAAACCAACCCTTAGTGGGTTTATGATAAGATAAAACCAACCCCTACTAGGTTAATGTAATCTAAATCCTAAAGCTAATGGGTTTTCACCCGAAATACTCTAAGACATTCTCTAAACACATATAATAGGCTCTAAATAGAGCTTATATCATGGCACAATAGTGGTAAATATCGGGCCTTAAAAGGAAACTACAAAAACCCTAACCGGCTCCAAAGATAAATCCAAACCCTAGTGGGTTTATGAAAAGATAAAACCAACCCTTAGTGGGTTTATGAAAATATAAAACCAACCCCTAGTGGGTTTATGAAATCTAAACTCTAAAGCTAATGGGTTTTCACGTGAAATACTCTAAGACATACTCTAAACACATATAATAGACTCGAAATAGAGCTTATATCGTGGCACAATAATGGTATAGATCAGGCCTTATTAGGAAACTAAAAAAACCCTAACCGACTCTAAAGATAAATCCAAACCCTAGTGGGTTTATGAAAAGATAAAACCAACCCTAAGTGGGTTTATGAAAAGATAAAACTAACCCCTAGTGGGTTTATGAAATCAAAATCCTAAAGCTAATGGGTTTTCACCCCGAAATACTCTAAGACATACTCTAAACACATATAATAGACTTTAAATAGAGCTTATATCATGGCACAATAGTGGTAAAGATTAGGCCTTATCAGGAAATTACAAAAACCCTAACCGACTCTAAAGATAAATCCAAAACCTAGTGGGTTTATGAAAAGATAAAACAAACCCTTAGTGGGTATATGAAAAGATAAAACCAACCCCTAGTGGGTTTATGAAATCAAAATCCTAAAGCTAATGGGTTTTCACGCGAAATACTCTAAGACATACTCTAAACACATATAATAGACTCTAAATAGAGCTTATAATATGGGACAATAGTGGTAAAGATCAGGCCTTATCAAGAAACTACAAAAAACGCTAACCGACTCTAAAGATAAATCCAAACGCTATTGGGTTTATGAAAAGATAGAACCAACCCTTAGTGGGTTTATGAAAAGATAAAACCAACCCCTACTAGGTTAATGAAATCTAAATCCTAAAGATAATGGGTTTTAACCCGAAATACTCTAAGACA
The DNA here is from genome assembly GCA_905132765.1 of Moricandia arvensis. Lineage (NCBI taxonomy): Eukaryota > Viridiplantae > Streptophyta > Magnoliopsida > Brassicales > Brassicaceae > Moricandia > Moricandia arvensis. The sequence goes on from CAJHQP010010589.1 coordinate 6,966, forward strand.
TTTTCTAAACACATATAATAGGCTCTAAATAGGGTTAGGGAAAACCCTTAAATAAAAGAAACCAGAGAACATGCTCTCTAGGGTTTCGAAAATAAGTAAAAAGGAAAATATAGTTTAAACATAACATAAGCTTAAAATGTAAATACTTCTACTAGTCTTGGGCCGAGATAGATCCTAAGTGATTTGTAAGACAAGTCGTGGCCTCGTTAAAAACCTTCATCCAGAAACCTCGTGGGACAAAACCAAAAGCAAGGACAAGAGCACACACCAAATGTCTTGCCTAGACACTAACTCAGCTTGACGTAGAGATGTCTTGAATGGTGTTCAAGACATCTCGGATCAAACCTTGTCCAAGACCTTCTTCTTGTTTTGGATGTGAAGTGAGTAATCCTACAACAGTCTCCTTAAGTTTCTTGACTCTGGAACGAGTCATGGGACCTTCTGGAATGGTTAGAGCATCATCACCAGGCTGCTGGTGCATTGTGGCATCATGTGACTCAGCTACATTCTCCTTGTTCTCCTTGGGCCAAAGGTAATGCTGCCATGTTTGCAAGGACCTCACCAATGCATAGAGTTCTTTGTCATAGGTTGCATAGTTGAGAGTGGCTCCTCCAAGCTTCTCACTAAAGTAGGCAATGGGTTTCCTATCCTGCATCAATACAGCACCAATTCCAATTCCTGAAGCATCACATTCTATTTCAAAAGTTTTTGTAAAGTCAGGAAGCATAAGAAGAGGTGATTGAGTAAGCTTTTCTTATAGGCTTCAGAAAGCTTTCTCTTGGGCTTCTCCCCACTTGACTCCGACATTTTTCTTTATCACTTCAGTTAAGGGATCTGCAATGGTGCTAATGTCTCTCACAAATCGCCTATAGAACCCAGCAAGCCCATGGAAACTTCTCACTTCTCCTACTGAAGTTGGGCTCGGCCAGTCCTTGATGGCTTTGATCTTCTCTTCATCCACCTTAACTCCATCTGCACTCACAACAAAGCCTAGAAAAACCAAGTTATCCGTGCAAAAAGTGCACTTCTTCAAGTTGGCAAAAATCTTTTCATTTCTCAAAACATTCAGGACAGCCCTAAGATGTTCTATAAGTTCTTCTAAGGTCTTGCTATATACTAAGATATCATCACAGTATACAATAACAGAAATGCCTATGAATGATCTAAGAACATGATTCATTAACCTCATGAATGTACAAGGTGCATTTGTCAACCCAAATGGCATAACTAACCACTCATATAATCCATGTTTAGTTTTAAATGCAGTCTTCCATTCATCACCTTCTTTCATCCTAATCTGATGATAACCACTTTTCAAATCTATCTTAGAAAAGATGCAAGAACCATGCAATTCATCAAGCATATCATCTAATCTAGGTATAAGGTGTCGATACTTCACTGGGATGTTGTTGATTGATCTACAATCAACACACACACGCCATGTACCATCCTTCTTAGGCACTAGGAGCACTGGCACATGGGCTCAAACTCTCTCGGATATAGCCCTTCTCCATGAGTGATGCGCCCCTAGGATGCTCTTTGGTTGATTGGGAGGATAGATCCTTGCAAGAACGAATCAGGGACTCAAGTTCTTCAAGGTTTGTGGGATGAATGGTGACACAAGAGGGATAAGAAGACTCTTGATACTCCTAGATGATTAGCTCGGATATGACACACCAAGTAAACATCCTTAGAACTCCGGATACAACACACCAGAGAGACTCGACACACTTTCTAGAGAGAGAGCTGTCAAGAGAGAAAAGAACTCGTTGATTGATAATTTCCTGAGTTCAATAGGGTTAGGGAAAACCCTTAAATAAATGAAACCAGAGAACATGCTCTCTAGGGTTTCGAAAATAAGTAAAAAGGAAAATATAGTTTAAACATAACATAAGCTTAAAATGTAAATACTTCTACTAGTCTTGGGCCGAGATAGATCCTAAGTGATTTGTAAGACAAGTCGTGGCCTCGTTAAAAACCTTCATCCAGAAAACCTCGTGGGACAAAACCAAAAGCAAGGACAAGAGCACACACCAAATGTCTTGCCTAGACACTAACTCAGCTTGACGTAGAGATGTCTTGAATGGTGTTCAAGACATCTCGGATCAAACCTTGTCCAAGACCTTCTTCTTGTTGTGGATGTGAAGTGAGTAATCCTAAAACAGTCTCCTTAAGTTTCTTGACTCTGGAACGAGTCATGGGACCTTCTGGAATGGTTAGAGCATCATCACCAGGCTGCTGGTGCATTGTGGCATCATGTGACTCATCTAGACTCTCCTTGTTCTCCTTAGTGATCCGGTCCATGATCACATCACCAACTATGGATCCAACCGGTTACACAGCACGAAGGAAGAGAAGTCCACATATCCTAAGGAGTGTAAACCATATCAGAAAGATAACAAGTCCTATCCGAGGGAAGAAACCAAACCAAGCAGTACTCTTGACAAGGGCAAGGGCAAGGCTGAGGCTTCTAGTTCCAGAGCTCGTGATGTCAAGTGTTTCAAGTGCCAAGGACGAGGTCATTATGCCAATGAATGTACCAACAAGAGAGTCATGATCTTACTGGAAGATGGTGAGTATGCCTCTGAAGATGACAACACCGAGTCTGAAAAAGAAGAAACTGAAGAAGAGCATAAAGAAGGACCAGTCCAAGGAAGCTGTTAGTAGCAAGAAGGTTTCTAAGCTTGCAAACCAAGACTGAGGAGCTAGAGCAATGTGAGAACCTATTCTATACCCGGTGCTTGGTCCAAGGAAAGGTTTGTAGCCTTATAGTTTATGGAGGCAGTAGTGTGAATGCTGCTAGTGAGACAATGGTCAAGAAGTTGGGTTTGAAGATTCAGAAACATCCAAAACCTTACCAGCTACAATGGGTGAATGAAGAGGGCACCATGAAGGTTTCAAATCAAGTTCTCATTCCTTTAGCAATAGAAAGATATGAAGATGAAGTTTTGTGTGATGTTCTACCTATGGAAGCTTGTCACATACTTCTTGGGAGACCTTAGCAATCTGATCGCCGAGTTATCCATAATGGCTTCACCAACAAACACTCCTTTGAGTTCAAGGGTCGCAAGACTGTCCTGGTTCCCTTGACACATAAGGAAGTTAAGCATGATCAGATTCAACTCCAAAAGAAGAAGGAGATTGATCTCAAACCGGCTGGAACTAAGCAGCCAAACTTCTATGCAAACATGGGTGATATCAAAAGAACTCTCTACTCTAAACAATCAGCTACTTGTGTTTAAAGAAACTCTTTTGAACTTAACAGATTCTACACCGGTGTATCCGAGTGAAATGATTTCTCTTTTGCAGGAGTTCCAAGATGTATTTCCAGAGGATAATCCCATTGGGTTACCTACTTTGCGTGGGATTGAGCACCAGATAGACTTTGTTCCAGGATCTACACTTCCAAACCGACCAGCATACAGAACCAATCCGGTTGGGACCACGGAATTGCAAAGACAAGTAGAGGAACTCATGGAGAAGGGCTATATCCGAGAGAGTTTTAGCCCATGTGCTGTACCAGTGCTCCTAGTGCTTAAGAAGGATGGTTCTTGGCGCATGTGTGTTGATTGTAGATCAATCAACAACATCACAGTGAAGTATCGCCACCCTATACCTAAATTAGATGATATGCTTGATGAATTGCATGGTTTCTTGCATCTTTTCTAAGATAGATTTGAAAAGTGGTTATCATCAGATTAGGATGAAAGAAGGAGATGAATGGAAAACTGCATTTAAGACTAAGCATGGATTCTATGAGTGGTTAGTTATGCCATTTGGATTGACAAATGCACCTAGTACATTCATGAGGTTAATGAATCATGTTCTTAGATCATTCATATGTATTTCTATTGTTGTATACTTTGATGACATCTTAGTATATAGCAAGACTTTAGAAGAGCATATAGAACATCTTAGGGCTGTCCTGAATGTTTTGAGAAATGAGAAGCTCATTGCCAACTTGAAGAAGTGCACTTTTTGCACAGATAACTTGGTTTTCCTAGGCTTTGTTGTGAGAGCAGATGGAGTTAAGGTGGACAAGGAGAAGATCAAAGTGATCAAGGACTGGCCGAGTCCAACCACAGTAGGAGAAGTGAGGAGTTTCCATGGGCTTGTTGGGTTCTATAGGCGTTTTGTGAGAGACTTTAGTTCCATAGCAGCTCCCTTAACTGAAGTGATAAAGAAGGATGTCGGATTCAAGTGGGGAGAAGCACAAGAGAAGGATTTCCAATGCCTAAAAGAGAAGCTTACTCAATCACCTCTTCTTATGCTTCCTGACTTTACAAAAACTTTTGAAATAAAATGTGATGCTTCAGGAATTGGAATTGGTGCTTTGTTGATGCAGGATACGAAACCCATTGCCTACTTTAGTGAGAAGCTTGGAGGAGCCACTCTCAACTATGCAACCTATGACAAAGAACTTTATGCCTTTGATGCGCCCCTAGGATGCTCTTTGGTTGATTGGGAGGATAGATCCTTGCAAGAACAAATCAGAGACTCAAGTTCTTCAAGGTTTGTGGGAGGAATGGTGACACAAGAGGGAAGAAAAGACTCTTGATACTCCTAGATGATTAGCTTGGATATGACACACCAAGTAAACACCCTTAGAACTCCGAATACAACACACCAGGGGAACTCGACACACTTTCTAGAGAGAGAGCCATCAAGAGAGAAAGGAACTCGTTGATTAAAGATTGCTTGAGTACAATAGGGTTAGGGAAAAGTTTTAAATAAAAGAAACCAGAGAACATGCTCTCTAGGGTTTCGAAAATAAGTAAAAAGGAAAACTATTGTTTAAACCTAACATAAGCTTAAAATGTATATACTTCTACTAGTCTTGGGCCGAGATAGAGCCTAAGTGATTTGTAAGACAAGTCGTGGCCTCGTTAAAAACCTTCCTCCGGAAAACCTCGTGGGACAAAACCAAAAGCAAGGAAAAGAGCACACACCAAATGTCTTGCCTAGACACTAACTCCAAGTTGATGTGATCATGGAAAGCACCAAGTTGATGTGATCATGGAAAGCACCAAGGAATGTGATGTGAACATGGACCAGCTCAACAAGGAAGATGATGAATCCAGGAATGCACCCATGGAAAAACCAGCTGATGAAGATGCCTTAGCCATTCCAGAAGGTCCCATGACTCGTTCTACCATCAAGAAACTAAATGGGGCCATTGGAGGATTACTTAGACTCGTATGGAAACAAGAAGAAGGTGTTGAACAAAGCTTGATGATCCGAGATACCTTTATTACCTTTCAAGCTATCTCCTCATCTAGCTGAATTAGTACTTAGGCAAAGTACTTGTGTGTGCTCTTTTCCTTGCTCTTGTTTTGTCCCAAAGAGGTTTTACGGAGGAAGGTTTTTAACGAGGCCACAAGCTGCTTTACACATCTCCTAGGTGCTAATCTCGGTCCAAGCCTAAAAGAAGACTCTATCTATTTATCTTATGTTTTGCTTTTATTCTATAGTTTTTATGTCATGTTATTTTCGAAACCTAAGTAGCATGTTCCTTGGTTTCTCTATTTAAACCCTTGTTACCCTCATTCTAAAATAATCATTCTTTTTATCGAAAACCCTTTTCTCTCTTCTCTCTTTTCTTTGGACGAATTGAAGGTTGCTGGTGTGTAATATCCGGCTTTGGTTCTCTGATTTAGTGTGTAATAACTGGATCAGAAAGCCTTGGAGTATCAAGAGTCGAGCCATCCCTCTTGTGTCATCATTCAATCCACTGCCTTTGAGAAACTTGAGTCTTTTGATTCGTTTTTGCAAAGGATTATCCCATCTGTTCCAGAGCATCATCCTAGGATCTTATTATGTGGTATCAGAGCAACTCTGGAAGGGAAGTAATCGATTTCTCACAGATTTTCGTTTTGGTCTTTTCAAATTCTGCTGTTTTCTTATCAGATCTTTGTTTCTGTTGTTGAAATCTATTATCTTTGATGATGCGCCCCTAGGATGCTCTTTGGTTGATTGGGAGGATAGATCCTTGCAAGAACGAATCAGGGACTCAAGTTCTTCAAGGTTTGTGGAATGAGTGGTGACACAAGAGGGATGAGAAGACTCTTGATACTCCTAGATGATTAGCTCGGATATGACACACCAAGTAATCACCCTTAAAGCTCTGGATACAACACACCAGAGACACTCGACACACTTTCTAGAGAGAGAGAGCCGTCAAGAGAGAAAAGAACTCGATGATTATTGATTGCTTTAGTACAATAGGGTTAGGGGAAACCCTTAAATAAAAGAAACCAGAGAACATGCTCTCTAGGGTTTCGAAAATAATTAAAATGGAAACTATAGTTTAAACATAACATAAGCTTAAAATGAAAATACTTCTGCTAGTCTTGGGCTGAGATAGAGCCTAAGTGATTTGTAAGACAAGTCGTGGCCTCCTTAAAAACCTTCCTCCGGAAAACCTCGTGGGACAAAACCAAAAGCAAGGAAAAGAGCACACACCAAATGTCTTGCCTAGACACTAACTCAGCTTGATGTAGAGATGGCTTGAATGGTGTTCAAGACATCTCGGATCAAACCTTGTCAAAGACTTTCTTCTTGTTATGGATGTGAAGTGAGTAATCCTACAACAGTCTCCTTAAGTTTCTCGACTCTGGAACGAGTCATGGGACCTTCTGGAATGGTTAGAGCTTCATCACGAGTCTGCTGGTGAATTGTGGCATCATGTGACTCAACTAAGCTTTCTCATGGCTCTATATTCTGCCTCAGCACTTGAACATGAAACCACATTTTGCTTCTTGCTCTTCCAAGTTACCAAGTTGCCTCCACTAAATGTGCAATAACCAGTAGTTGATCTCCTATCAACCTTATCTCCAGCCCAATCAGCATCACAATAGCCTACTATCTCAGTACTCTTGTTGCAACCCATCCAAACTCCTTGCCCTAGTGCTTCTCTCAAGTACCTCAGAATCCTTTCCACCATGTTCCAATGGTGCATCTTAGGAGCTTGCATATGCTGGCTCACTTGTTTCACTGCAAAGCACACATCTGGTCTTGTGATAGTGAGATATATGAGTTTTCCCACCATCCTTCTATAGTGCTTCACATCTTCAAAGCCTTATCTTCAATCTCCCCCTCACGCATCACTTTGTACTCCTCCTCTAGAGGTGTTTTAGCAGCTCTACTACCAAGATCTCCAGTTTCCTTTAATACATCAAGAGTGTATTTCCTTTGGGACAGAAACACCCCCTCCTTGGATCTACACATCTCAATCCCTAGAAAATATTTGAGCTCTCCCAAATCCTTGATATCAAATGTTGCCTTGAGAAAAGCTTTAGTGGAGCTGATCCCCTCTTTATCACTGCCTGTGATAATGATATCATCCACATAAATGAGGATCACAATGATCCCTTGCTGGCTGGTGAGAGTAAACAAGGTGTGATCAGCCTCAGATTTTACAAAGCCTCTTCCATTAAGGGTTGTGCTCAGTTTGTGATACCAGGCTCTTGGAGATTGCTTCAGACCATAGATTGATTTCCTAAGCCTCAAGACATTGCCTGGTTTACCCATGCCTTCCATACCAGGTGGTGGACGCATGTATACCTCATCTTCTAGCTCTCCTTGTAGGAATGCATTCTAAACATCCATTTGCCAAAGATCCCATTCCAAATTCACAGCAAAAGAGAGCAAAATCCTTATGGTGTGAAGCTTTGCCACTGGTGCAAAGGTTTCAAGATAGTCCTCACCATATACTTAAGTGTAGCCTCTTGCTACCAGCCTGGTCTTCTTCCTCTCAGGTTTCCCATTGGCTAAGTACTTAATTGTGAACAGCAACATGCTTGTTACAGCCTTCTTGCCTCTGGGAAGTTCAGTTTCAAACCAGGTTCCATTCTTCTCCATAGCACCCAACTCATCTCCTACTGAATCTCTCCATTCCTTAATTGCCATAGCCTCTAAATATGACCTTGGTACGTAAGCCTCATCAAGGTTAGTGATGAGGCATGATGATCCGTAGGATATTGAGCTAGGGAGCATGTTGCTTGAGTAGGATGGGCAACTCCTTGAGAGTTGAAATAAACCCTTGTGTTGATCCAATTAGAAGCATGTTTTCTGAGCCTAGTACTCCTACTTAGTACTGGTGGTGCTACTTCTTCTGGAACAGCTTCTGCATCATCTGAGGACTTACCCTCATTTACCACAGATTCCTCTTGATCTTGTTGCTCAGCTTGGCCATGAATTCTTGCTGAGTTTTCTGGTTGTGTTGGCTCAGCAGTATTGTCCCCCACATCGTCAAGGTGAGGAACCACCTGAACCTCAACTTTATCATTGCTGGAACCAGTTTCAGTCTCCAACCTTTTATCAGCTTCTGGTGTAGACCCTTTTGGTTCAGGTTCCATTCTTGCTTCAGGCATACTGACCCCAAGGCTTTCCATCACTCTCCTATGATTGCTTGCTCTATCAGAAGCTGATTGAGATAGGTTCTCTAGATCCTCCCAACTCTTATCATTGTAGTATCCTATTGATTCTACAAACTTCACATCTCTAGACACCATGACTCTCCTAGTCTCTGGTTCATAGCATTTGTAACCCTTCTGGTTTGGGGAGTATCCAATGAACATTACCCTTGTACTTTTTGCTTCTAATTTGTTCCTTTGTTCACCTGGTATTAATACAAAACAAAGACACCCAAACACGCATATGGTCAATAGATGGTCTGGTTTTGCTGAGTACCTCAAATGGTGAGTGATCTTGGAGAACTCTGGTGGGAATTCGATTGATCAAATAACATGCTGTCAAGACTGCATCTCCCAAAAACCTTTTAGGCACACTTTTATGAAACATCATGCATCTGGCCACCTCCATTAGGTGCCCATTTTTCCTCTCAGCCAACCCGTTTTGTTGTGGTGTGTAAGGGCAGCTGGTTTGATGTATCACCCCATGCTGAGCCAAGTATTGCTTGAAAGCTTGACTAGTGTACTCTCCACAATTATCAGACCTGAGGATCTTCAACTTGGCGTTGAAATGGGTGAGGACATGGTTATGGAAGTTCTTGAATGCCTCCAGCACCCTGTCTTTTGACTGAATCAGAGTCACCCATGTGTATTTGGACTTCTCATCAATGAAGGTGACAAAATACTTGTGATTCTCTCTGGACATACAAGGCGCTGTCCACACATCAGAGTGAATCAGGTCGAAACACTTCTCATAGATAGTGCTAGACCTTGGAAAGACTGTTCTACAATGCTTCCCCAAGATGCAGGCTTCACAATCATCATTGTGAACCACCATACCCGGAAACATCAAGTTCAAACCTCTAGTGTGAGGATGTCCCAATCTGGAGTGCCATATGATGCTCTCAATCCCATTAGAAGTACTGACTAGGCAGTGAGCAGGAGATGCTCCAGAAACCTTAGTCTTTTCTAGGTGATATATTTCCTGATGGCTGTACCCTTTTCCAATTACATGCCCTGTCTTCAGGTCTTGAAATTCAACCTCATCAGGTCTAAAAAGAACTTGACAATTCAGGTCCACGGTTGCCCTTTTAACTCATAGCAAGTTTGATGTAAACTGAGGCATATATAAGGCAGTGGATTCTCTATCAAAAAGCCTAAGGTTCCCTATCCCTTCTATCTTAACCTTATCACCATTTGCTATAAGCACATTCCCTGAGGCAGGTTTGATATTACTAACCAGGTTCCTATCACTAATCATGTGATGGCTAGCTCCTGAATCTATAATGATGGGTTTAGAGTCAGGATAATATTTACCAACCTCCTTGGGTGAGATAAGGGCCTTGGCAGCTTTTATAAAGGAATCAAAGTGTCTTCTGGTCACTGCACTATCAGAATTGGTCGCCTCAGCCATACTCCTCCATGTTCCTCCTTCATTAGAATCACCACAGAGACCTGAATACATGGTTCTTCCTGTAATTACTTGATGCTCAAACTCCTTGAGCTTAAATGTACTTGACTGGCTTCCTAGGGAACTTGGAAGTTCCTTTCTTGAATGATATAACTTATCAGACTATTGCAGGGTGAATCCAGGTTTAAGAGAAGACCGGAAACTTTGTCTTGCTCATAGACAGCCTGAAGACTCTCCCATAGATTCCCATAAACATTTTGAAGCTTCTCCCATAAACTCTTGGCGGTTTTGAGGTGATAATGATCCTCCAAGATCTGTTCAGACAGAGAGTTGTGTATAATTCCAAGTGTTTGTTGTTCCTCTTGAACCCACTTGTCTTCATGCTTTAGGCAAGTAGCCTGAAGCATGAAGACAGTTAGGCTGTCTCAAAGTCCATGACTTCCCAAGGTAACTCTGGCCACTCTTGACCATAAAAGATAGTTAGGACCCTCTAGGGTCACAGGAATGAGATTCTCCTTCTTCATTTTCTTGGTCAAAATCATCTTTTCCATTGTTGGCCATTTCTGGAGCTGGAAATGATGAACAGCTGAAGAACAAGATGAACTTTGCCATAAATAGAAATAAAAAACTCAGAGATTTAGCGGAAGAAAGAAAAGAGAATAAGAATAATTAGGTCTAAAGAATATACTACTCTGATACCATGTGAGATTTATGTAAGAATGAGAGATTTAGAAGTAGTTTACTGCTGGAGAATGAAGAACATGAAGAACAAGAGAGAGAGAGGAATTTCGAAATTCAAAGAGAGAGAAGGATAGAAATGATTTCCTTACCAGAAATGGTTCATGTGAGGGTTACATTTATAGAGAGAGGACAAAGCAAAATGATAAACAAATAAAGAACTAATAAACTATTCTTCTGCTCTTCTTCCTTGGACAGAAGTTGGGGGGACCAAAGACCAAGCAGATGGGAGAAAGGGACATCTCCTCAACGGTTGGGAGCCTAATCCCACAAGTGACTCCTTGCTGTTCTCTACTTCCTTGCTGATCTCCACTCCCTTAGTTCCTTGGTGACCCGAATAAGTCTTCTTAGTTAGGTAAGTTCATTTATGGTTCCTCCTGTCCCTTTGCCTACCTTGTACTCCAAGTTAGGTCACTTGTACGGACAGAATTGTCCCACAAGTTTGTACGGACATACTTGATCACAAGCTTCCCTTGATTAGTTTTGCTTCTGTTATTTGAAATGTCCTCTCATTCTTTCTAACTTCATGTCGCCATTTCCTCTCTTATTGGCTTCATGTCAACAATGTCTGAC
>CAJHQP010010590.1:0-18094 GCA_905132765.1 Moricandia arvensis
GAAGACCTTTGGACCAGTGGATAAAGAGTTGCACCCAAGACAGTTTTGACAGAGATTTTGACAGAGATTTTGCGGAAGTAAGAATAGGTTTTCAGCAGCTTTTAGGCTCTGATACCATGTCAGAATCGAGGGAAAATGGTGGAGAGTGAGCTTCTGGTTTTGTTTGGACCAGAAACAATGAGAGAATCAAAGAGAGTAAGCTGGTGGCTGAGAGAGTATAATGAGAGAATGCTTGAGAATAAGAGAGATTAATGGGATTTAGAGTGTTTGAGAGTATGAATGAGACTGAGCTCGTGGGTAACAAGATACTAGAGAGTATGGAGAATAAAGTAACCATAATGGTTGAAGAAGAAGGAGGGGAAACCCCCTTTCAACTTAGTTTACAATCTCATACATCAATGCCTTAAATAGACAAATACACTCATTAAACTAATACTAAATCAAGGTTTTACTAAACAAATATTATTGTTGGGTTTCTGATGAGGATACAGAAGACAGAGACAACTGAGGCACGGCCAGAGGGAGTGAGAGTGACAGGATGGAGAAGCACAGTCTCCTTGGGTTGATAGTACAGGTCCAGCAGCTTCTTCTAAGCAACACATGTGACTTCTTTTGTCTAAATCAAACCAGAACTGAGTAATTCCATTCAAACTTGATTCCCTTTACTTCTGGAGGCTCCCAACGTCCATATTAAGTCTCCCCAACTCTTTTATTTCCTTGCAAGGTAAGTTAGGGCAAGATGAGTTGCTTGTGGAGCAAGACTGTACGGACAGATTCAAATCTGCTTGTTCCAGATGCTTGATTTTCTTGCTCCTGATTTGCTTGGTCTTTCATCAACTCCAGCTTTGTTTATTCTTCATTCCAACAAGAAGGAGTCCAAAGACCTTATCTTGCTCACACCTTTCATTCAACTCATCAGCATCAACTGTGCTTGGCCTCAGCATCTCTAGCTCAGACCAGAGTGCTCGGAACCTTCCAAGATGTTTGGTGAACTCCATATCTTCTTGTAGCAACCCATTGATTGCTCTCTGCACTTCAGACACCCGGCTCAAGTTTGAGATGTTTCCATACACCTTCTTCAAGGTATCCCATAGATCCTTTGCAGTTTCACAGTAGCTATAAGCTTCCATGATAGGAGTCTCAAGAGATCCTTGAAGAAGTGTCATCACCATCATGTCTTCTTGCTGCCATTTCTCCACTTCACTTGTGGCGCCTGCAGCTTCACCTTCTTGAGTAATGAGCTTAGGAACTTCACCGGATTTGATATGACCCCATAAGCACTTACTTCCCACAGCAGTCTTCACCAAACGAGACCACAACAGATAGTTACTCCCCTTGAGAGTAACTGGAACCTTCATGCTAACACTATCCATCTACAACCAGCTTGACTTCAAAAGCTTGGAAATGAGTGGATCTGTACCTTAGAACACGGATGAACCCAGAAACGAGAGGAAAGGTTGAGTCTTTGAAGGTAGGAACGTGAAAGACTCAAGCTTTGACAACAAACAAGCTTCAAACTTCAGTCTTCTACCCGGATCTTCAAAGAACAACCTTGGATCTTCAAAAAGTTTCAACCTTGATCTTCTTCAACTCAATGAACACAAACCCAGATCTTGATGAACCTGGCTCTGATACCATGAGATCTTTGATATCTAAGAAGAAAAGTAACCAGAAAGAGATTAAGAACAGATTTTGAGAGGAAAGATTTGGTTTAGACTTCACGAGAAGAGAGATTATAAGAGACTATGAAGAACATGTTTGGAGACTCGAAAATATTAGAGAGAACTGTATGATTTATTCATCCTCAAGGGGTTTGCTTATATAGAGAGAGCTACAAGGGTTTTCAGAAAGTAAAGCAAAGAAAGGTGTGGCTCAGATCAACCAGGGGCGCGCTTATTTGAAAAGGAGGCTTCCTGGCCAAGTAAATGGCATCAGCATCTTTGACAAGATGCTGATCCTGTCCAGCCTTGTGCCAGCCTGTCCACGCGGAGAGCTTCTTCCTTTCCACCGGTTGGATAAGTTTACCATGCCGCAGAATCACCTTGAGTCACTTTGGTTTCACCCGGAAGGTAAAAACTGGACGAATGCTTTTGGTCGACCTTGTACGGCCTGTACGGCCTTGTACGGACAAGGTCGACCCAAACCCTTCTTCTCTCTTCTTTCTAATCAACCCCAAGATAGATGCCTCAACTTAACAGGAAGATCTCATAACATTCCAAGCTTGACTTGTTCCACATGGTCAAGCTTGAGGGGGAGTGTTGTTCTGAGTAAATAAGAGAAGGGGTTTAAGAGGCTTATTCTGAAGTTTGGGATCAAAAGAAGGTTGGTGCAAAGTTAGGGCGAGTGTACGGACGGTACGGCCTGTACGGACTGTACGGCCGACCGTACTGACCACTCGACCCAAATCACTTTAAACCCGACCTAAACTCATTTTGGTCATGTGCAAAATCCGGGTCAAGTTGTACGGATGGACCTTGTCCGTACAACCCTTGGTCCGTACATCCATGGACGATACTTGGACATCAAGGCAAGAGAAGGCAAGGTAAACTGGTCAGGTAAAAGGGAGAAGGTTAACTTGGATGGTTACTCGGTAAAGAAGTGGCTCGGGGATAAGGAGAGTAAGCTTGACCAAGACAGCCTGTCCCGAGCTGGAAATGTTAAGGCATCTAGTCAAGATGCCAAAGGCATCTAGTCAAGATGCCAAAGGCATCTCGCCCCCTAAGCCACAAGTTCAAAACCAGGCGCGCTCCTCTCCTTGACCGGCCATGTCTCTTCCTTTATGTCCATTCCCTTTGTATCCGTTGTAAAGCCTCTATATATATGTAAACTCCTCTCTGATTAATCAATCAAGCAATATTTCGAGTCTCTCTTATTCTCTCTAGTGTTCTTGGTGTTCCTCATCTCGAAATGGTTTCTTAGCCAAGTCTCAAGCTTTTAGTCTCCAAATCTCTTCTAGTCTCTCTCAAACTCTTTTCTATCCGCTTATTCTCTGTTTCTACTCAATCTTTCAATAACGAAGTGCAAAGTTTGGGTCAGCCTCAAAACACCCAAAGATCAATGTGCAAAATTGAAGATAATATTTTTGCTGCAGAGTTTGTGCAAAAGAGTCAAGACCAATGTGCAAATCTTGGGTCATCTCATCTCGACCAGAAACTAAGTCACTGGCGCCAAGGAAAGTTTGAATTCAAATGAAGCCAAGATGAGGAAGTCACATGCTGAGCTTAAGAGCTGTTAGGACCTGTCATTGTCCCTCATTCTGGACGTGCCCAGCCTGTTCCAGCCAGTCTGCTCTTCTGATTCCCCTTAATATAGTTGTTTATTTAGACCACAGTTTATTCATTGTTTATTTGTCTTTGTTGTCTTGTTGCTTCTTTGGCTATATTAAGCCCTCCTTGTCCACGAAATTCATTAAGCTGAATGGGGGGAGTTCCCCTATCTTCTTCACCACTCTCTGGTCTCATTACTCTCTCATAATCTCTGGTTACTCAAACTCTCACAAACATTCTCATGATTCTCTCTTAAACTCTGCATAATCTCTCATACTCTCTGAAGTGAAAGTTAATTCTCTCCTTCACCAATTCTCTTATTCTGTTGTTACTCTATCCTCCATACTCTCTATTCTCTTGTTACACACGAGCTCAGTCTCACTCACACTCTCAAACACTTTTATTCTCTGTCTTGCATACAATCTGTCCAGCAGACTCATTCTCTCTGTTTCTCATTCTTTCTCTTGTTCACACTCAACTAGACTCTCACATTCACTCACACACCATTATATGTCTATTCTCACAGTTCTAAACAAACTCAATGAAACGTAGGAAATCACGCCAATTCTTCAAGTTTTTACCAACCGTGGCTCTCAGTAGAGTGGAGAGTGTGCGGTTCACAACCTCACTCTGACCATCAGTCTGTGGATGGCAGGTTGTGGAGAAGAGTAGCTTAGTTCCCAGCTTCCTCCAAAGTGTTCTCCAAAAGTGGCTCAAGAACTTGGTGTCTCGATCAGAAACAATGGTTCTAGGGATACCATGAAGCTTCACCACTTCCTTGAAGAATATGTCAGCAGTTTGGGATTCATCATTGGTTTTGTTGCAAGGAATGAAGTGTGCCATCTTAGAGAACCTGTCTACTACCACAAAGATGGAATCCTTGTTTCTGATCTTTGGCAGTCCTAGGACAAAATCCATGGAAATGTCTACCCAAGGTAGGTCAGGAATAGGCAAAGGAATGTATAATCCATGAGGATGTTGAAATCTTTAGAGAAAAAAAACAGAGAATAGGGAGAATAAAGAGAATAGAGAGAATGGAGAGAATACTCAGCTTCTTATTTTCTCATTTTCGTGGCTTTACAAGAGTTTTAAAGACAGATAGAAGAGAGAGAGAGAGAGAAACATAAGTGCATGACAGCTGTTTTCCAGCAGATCTAGTTTTGAATTTCAAACTGCCTGAGTCTTCTTCAAGTCTTCTTCCTCTCTTCTCTTGATCTCTTCTTGGTATTAATGTCTTCATGTACTCACTTATTTCAACACTCCCCCTCAAGCTTGACCATGTGGAACAAGTCAAGCTTGGAATGCCATGAGATCTTCCTCATTAAAAACCTTACCAAAGAAAACCTTCTTTAGGGATAAAACCTTGATAAGGAAAAGAGTAAAGACCTCATGACGAGGGGATCAGTTGTTTGGAGTAAGATCAATGAGTCCCAACCTTGAAAGGATGGACTCCATTGTCTTTAATCTCGCAGCCTTGGTGAACAGATCCGCAAGTTGATCCTCGCTCCTTGTATAGCATGGCAATGTCACTCCTGAGACAATCATCTGCCTCACCTTATGACAATCAACTTCTATGTGCTTAGTTCTCTCATGGAAGACTGAGTTAGATGCAATATGAATTGCTGCTTGATTATCACAATGTATTGTCATAGGAGAGGTGTGTTCAATCTCCAGATGCTTGAGAATACCTTTGATCCATACCAGCTCATTTGTCAGCTTCAACATAGCTCTATACTCCGCCTCAGCACTTGAGCAGGAGATAACCTTTTGCTTCTTACTCTTCCAAGTAACCAGGTTTCCTCCAACGAATGTACAATACCCAGTAGTTGATTTCCTATCCACTCTATCTCCTGCCCAATCAGCATCACAATACCCAACTACTTCTGTACTGCCATTACATTCCATCCAAACTCCTTGTCCAGGAGTTCCACTCAAGTACCTCAGTATCCTATCAACCATTTTCCAGTGATGGACCTTTGGAGCCTCCATATGCTGACTTACTTGATTCACTGCAAAGCATATATCTGGTCTTGTGATAGTCAAGTATATCAGTTTTCCAACCATCTTCCTGTAAAGTTTAGCATCCTCAAACAGTTGTTTTTCTTCAATCTCCCCCTCAAGTAAAACCTTGTACCCCTCTTCAAGAGGTGTCTTGGCTGTCTTTCCTCCAAGCACGCCAGCTCCCTTTACCATATCTAGAGTATACTTCCTCTGACTCATGAACAGACCCTCCTTAGATCTGCATATCTCAATACCCAAGAAGTACTTCATCTCCCCCAAGTCCTTGATATCAAACACAGACTTGAGAAAGTCTTTAGTGGCTTGAATCCCTGCCTTATCATTCCCTGTGATGATCAGATCATCCACGTACACCAGAATAACAATGATCCCTGAAGGTCCTGTTAAGGTGAAGAGAGTATGGTCTAATTCAGACTTCCTGAAGCCTCTTCCATTCAGAGTAGTGCTTAGCTTCCTATACCATGCCCTTGGTGATTGTTTCAGCCCATATATAGCCTTCTTCAATCTCAAAACATTTCCTGGCTTTACTAGATACTCAAAACCAGGAGGAGGATGCATATATACTTCATCCTCAAGCTCTCCTTGCAAGAAAGCATTCTTCACATCCATCTGCCACAAATCCCACTCCAAATTGGTTGCAACTGATATGATGATTCGAACTGTATGTAGCTTGGCAACAGGAGCAAATGTGTCAATGTAATCTTCTCCATAGGTTTGTGTAAACCCTCTTGCTACCAATCTGGTCTTCTTTCTATCAACCTTTCCATTTGCCAGATACTTGATTGTGAAGATCCATCTACTAGTCACAGCCTTCTTCCCTTCCGGTAGTTCACTCTCATACCAAGTGTCATTCTTGATCATTGCATCCCTTTCACTGCCCACTGACTCTCTCCATTCCTTGTCCTTCATAGCTTCCTCATAGGATCTTGGAATGTCACTTTCATCCAGATTACACATAAACACCATGTGTTCTTCTGGATACTCTGCAAAGGAACACACAGCTTGAGAAGGATGCTTCACAGCCTGGGCATTGTAGTACACTCTCGTGTTTACCCAGTTGGAAGGATCCTTTCTCTCCCTAGTGCTTCTTCGCAGAGGTTGAACCTCTTCTTGAGTTTCTTCTTGAGTTTCTGTTTCTGGCATCCTATTCTTCAACCTTTCACTCCTCCGCAATGGCTGAACTTGAGTCTGATCCTCTGCTTCTGTATCATTAACCTCCTCTGGGTCATGATATTCTTCCTGCTCATCTTCACTTGACTGAGCCACATCTTGATCATGATGTGCTGAATCCTCTTGGTGCTGCTCTTGCACCTCTTGCACACTTGATTCAGATTCACTCCCCCTCTCATGATCAAGAGGGATTATTCTTTCAGCTTCTCTAACCTGATCAGAAGGAGTGTTCCTTCTTATCTCCTGATTCTGGGACATGTCTATCCCAAGCTTCTCCAATAGGTTCCTCAGATTCACTGCCTTATTCTCTGGTTCATTAGACATATCCTCTAGGTCCTTCCAGTTCTTCTCCTCATAATACCCCTTTGTTTCCATGAACTTCACATCCCTGGATACCAATACTCTCCTTGTTACTGGATCATAGCACTTATATCCTTTTTGGGTTACTGAGTACCCAATGAACATAGCTCTAGTGCTCTTTGCATCCAGCTTGTTTCTCTGTTCTCCAGGAACCAAGACATAGCATAGACTCCCAAAGACTCTCAGATGATCTATGTAAGGCTTGGTCTTGTTCAACACTTCATATGGAGACAGATTCTTCAGTACCTTGGTTGGGATCCTATTGATGAGATAGCAAGCAGTCTGAACAGCATCACTCCAGAAACGCCTAGGGACATTGGTGTGGTACATCATGGATCTAGCAACCTCCATCAAGTGTCTATTCTTCCTTTCAGCAACCCCATTCTGCTGTGGCGTGTAGGGACAGCTGGTCTGATGCACTATTCCATGCTTATCCATGTGATTCTTGAAGGCATGACTGGTGTATTCACCTCCATTATCAGACCTTAGTACCTTCACAGTAGCATTGTAATGGTTAGTAACATATGCTTGGAAGTTTATAAAGGCATCCAGAACTCTATCCTTAGATGGAAGCAAAGTGATCCAAGTGTATTTAGACTTTTCATCAATGAATGTCACAAAATACTTCTGATTGTCCCTAGACACACATGGGGATGTCCACACGTCAGAGTGAACTAGATCAAAGCAGTTCCCATATATAGTTTCAGATGCTGGGAAAACAGTCCTACAGTGCTTCCCTAATATGCAAGCCTCACACTCTAAATGATTGAATGATAAAGCAGGAAGAATCAGTTCTATTGCTCGAGTATGAGGATGACCCAACCTAGCATGCCAAGTAATGCTTTCAATCCTATCAGTAGCACTACTTAAACAAACAGAGTTAAAGGGTTTAGAGAGCTTAGTTGTGTGAAGGTGGTAGAGCTCATTTTTGACATCTCCTCTACCAATAACTTGTCCAGACTCCAGGTCTTGAAACTCCATCTCATTTGGCCTGAAGACAACTTGACAATTAAGGTCCACTGTTGCCCTCTTCACAGATATCAAATTGGATGTAAACCTAGGCAGGTAGAAAGCAGCTGAATCCTTCTCAAACAGTTTCAAGTTTCCTATCCCCTCTATTGGAATCTGATCACCATTGGCTATCTTAACACTTCCTGTAGTGACTTTAATGTCACTCATCAAGCTCCTATCACTGATCATGTGATGCGTTGCTCCAGAGTCAATGATGATAGGCTTAGTGATCTCTTCATTAGCATTGGACTGTCTGCTGCGCTTCTTGGCAGTGACCAAGGCTTGGATTTCCTTTATGTATCCTTCCCATTCCTTCCTGGTAACGAAACCATCAGCTCCTGTTGTCTCCTGATGTCTCATATCCACTTTCTTCTCCACTGAGCTACCCATGTAGGCAGAGTAAGAGCACTCTCCTCTAATCATCTGTTGCACAGCTTTCTTGGCCATTTTGACCTCCATATCTCCTTTTAACTGACCAACCTTTCTACTCTTCCTTTGAGTATTTTTCCTTCTGATCCAAGTCATGGAAAGTCTCCTCAGCCTTCCCTTCTTGCATCTTGCACCATTCCAAATCAAAGTTTGTTTCTTGTTCTTCTTACACATCTCATGTGTATGCTGAACAATCTTCTGGAGTTCTTCCTTTCTTTTTCTCAGATTGGATCTACTCCCATAAGCTGTTACAATCTCACCCTTGTACTGATTTCTTGAACAGCTCTTTCTTCATACTTCAGACTCCACGCCTGACCTTCTTCTGTAGCCATTTCTCTTAAAGGTGTCTCCTTTACATGACTTCTCCACAGCATACAGCTTCCCAAAGCTGCCTTTGCCCATCTGGACCAGATTCCACCATTTTCCTCTTCAGTCTTCACTGAAAAACTAGATCTTTGCTTTCTTTCACTGTTGAGACTGGTTGTCTTCATCAGAAAGACTTGACCAAACCCAGTATTGAGCTGAAGTATTAAAATGAAGAAATAAGCCCTGAAGTGAAGTACAAGGCAAGATAAGCTCTGAAGTGAAGTACAAGGTAAGTTAAGGTCTAGGAAGGAACCAGGAGTGAGGAGCAAGGTATCCCCACGTGTTATACTGTATGAAGACAAGTAAACCGTATGAATACAGTATAGGGACGTTGGGAATACCTTGCAAACTCAAATTCAAATTCAAATCTAAATCTGGAGTTCAAATTCAAATCTGGAAACTGTTCCTTTCATTTTTACCCTGTCCCCTTGTCTCCTTGTCTGCTGGGGTTAATTTAACTCTTTATATGTTGTAATCTGATTCTGAATTAAGTAAGGGAGAAATAAACCTCCTCTTTACTTGTTTACTCTCTCTCTCTTCTCTCACGAATTCTCTCCATTCTCCCTCTTGTTCTTGCTGTTCTTGAGTGTTCTTCACTATATTCTTCATAAACTTACATGGTATCAGAGCAACTAAGCTCCTAAATCCATTTTTCTTCCGCAAATCTTTTCTACTCTCCATCCTCTTTCATTCTATCCGATTAGTTTCTCAAAATCTCTTTTATTTTTTCAAAATCTTTGGCAAGAACACTGTTTGGCGAGTTCATCAACTGTCTACTTTGAAATGGAGCAAAACAAGGCAATGGTTATTCCCGTCTCTCTAAAGGGAGTTAACTACCTTCTATGGTCAAGATTGATCAAGAATGCCCTTGGTGGAAGAGGCTTATGGTCCCATATCACTTCAGGGGAGGCG
This sequence comes from Moricandia arvensis, assembly GCA_905132765.1. NCBI lineage: Eukaryota > Viridiplantae > Streptophyta > Magnoliopsida > Brassicales > Brassicaceae > Moricandia > Moricandia arvensis. The sequence continues at coordinate 9,534 of CAJHQP010010590.1, forward strand.
CCAAAGCAAACCATCCAAGGAGAAGATGGCAAGGAGATCATGGTGGCAGATGAAGGCAAATGGAGTCAAGAGGACTTTATGGTGCTGAACATCCTCCAGAGCTCACTTGATGGTCCCATAATGGAGGCCTACTCATACTGTGAAACCGCAAAGGAGTTGTGGGATACTCTGTATAAGGTGTATGGGAATGTCTCCAACCTTAGCAGAGTCTTTGAAGTGAAGAGAGCCATCAACTCTCTCAAGCAAGAAGACATGGACTTCAATCAGTTCTTTGGGAAGTTCAGGTCACTGTGGGCTGAGTTTGAAATGCTTAGACCAAGTACAACTGATCCAGTGGTGTTAAATGAAAGGCGTGAGCAAGACAAGGTCTTTGGTTTACTTCTGACCCTTAACCCTTGCTACAATGATTTGATTAAGCACATACTCAGAGCTGAGAAGCTACCATCCCTGGATGAAGTGTGTGCTCAAATCCAGAGGGAACAAGGGTCAGTGGGTTTGTTTGAAGGAAAGGGAGAGCTCACCATGGCACACAAGGTGGAAGTAGCAGTAGCTAACAAGGGATACTACAAGCTGGATGATAGGAAGGTGTGGGTGTGTGATCATTGCAAGAAGAAAGGCCACATGAAGGACAAGTGCTGGATCCTTCACCCTCACCTCAAACCTGCCAAGTTTAAAGAGCCAAGGAGTCAGTACATGGATGCAAGAGCAAACTTCTCCTCAGACACGCCAGAACCATCCACACCATCTATCTGCTCAACCATGCGCTCTCATGTTGGTTCAAATGCAGCTGGTGAAGTCAAAACCATGGCGACAAGTTCTCTGTCTACCTTGAGGACCACTCAGGATGAGACTATCAAGAGGTCAGACCTTGATGCTCTCATCAAAGCCCTCAAGGAAAACTCTGGTATTGTTCTTGGAACCTCTTTAAATGCATTACAAACTACTGGTCAGAATCCTAAACCACTAGTGATAGACTCAGGGGCTTCTCACCACATGATTAGTGATGCTAGTCTAATCAGTAACATAGAACCTACCTTAGGTAATGTGATGATAGCTAATGGTGAGAAAGTACCCATTAAAGGTATAGGGAACTTGAAACTGTTTAACAAAGATTCAAAGGCATTTTACATGCCCACATTTACCTCCAATTTGTTATCTGTTAAAAAGGCTACCAGTGATCTGAATTGCTTTGCTGTTTTTAGTCCTAATGATGTCTACTTTCAGGATATTGAGACCAGTAGTTTACTTGGCAAAGGTGTGACCAAGGAGGGCTTATATCTGCTTGAAGACACCAAATGCTTGTCTGATTTATCTTATGCTTTTAGTTCATCTCCTGTTTTACCTAAAGATGCAATGTGGCATGCTAGACTAGGACACCCTCACTCACGTGCACTGAGCTTGATGTTGCCTAGTATTTCCTTTAAGAATGATAGTTGTGAGGCTTGTATTCTTGGCAAACATTGCAAATCTATTTTCCCTAAATCAGTAACCATGTATGAAAGTTGCTTTGATCTCATTCACTCTGATGTTTGGACTGCACCCTGTTTATCTAGAGAAAACCATAAATATTTTGTGACATTTATAGATGAGAAATCAAAATATACTTGGTTAACCTTGCTTCAATCAAAGGATAGGGTGTTAGAAGCTTTTATCAACTTTCAAAACTACATAACTAACCATTTCAATGTTAAGATCAAAATTCTGAGATCAGACAATGGAGGGGAGTACACTAGCAATGTTTTCAAAGCACATCTCAACAAACATGGGATCATTCACCAGACAAGCTGCCCTTATACCCCACAGCAAAATGGTGTAGCTGAGAGGAAGAATAGACATCTAATGGAGGTGGCCAGAAGCATGATGTTTCACACCAATGTTCCCAAAAGGTTTTGGGGGGATGCTGTGATCACTGCTTGCTACCTAATCAACAGAATTCCTACTAAGATCCTCCAAGATGTCTCTCCTTATGAGGTACTAAACAAGACTTATCCATCTATTGACCATTTGCGTGTGTTTGGGTGTGCGTGTTTTGTCTTGATACCAGGTGAACTAAGAAACAAGCTTGAAGCTAAAAGTGTCAAAGCTATCTTCATTGGGTATTCACCAAACCAGAAAGGCTACAAATGCTATGTTCCAGAAACAAGGAAGGTTATGGTCTCTAGAGATGTGAAGTTCTTGGAATCACGAGGCTTCTATGATGAGAAAAGTTGGGATAGCTTGAAGGATCTGTCTCAAGCTCCATCAGATAGAGCAAACAACCTAAGGATACTGATGGAGAATCTGGGAATCAGTTTTTCAAACCCACAAGTGGCTCCTAACTCAGCTTCTCCTTCAGCTGATACTGGACCAGAGGGTGAAGAATCCACTCATCCTGATCCTGAGGGGGCCAATGATCCTGAACCAGAACAACCACATGGTTCACAAACTCATGATCAGGAGAGTGTACTACGTGAACAAGAAACCAATGATCCTGAACCAGAACAACCACAAGGTTCACAAACTCATGATCAGGAGAGTGTACTACATGAACAAGAAACTGCTCAAGTTCAAGATGAAGTAGAGCAGCAAGAAGTTCAAGTTCAACCACTAAGGAGGAGTACAAGGACAAGGAACCCTCCTTCAAACTGGAAGAACACAAGGGTCTACTACAACAGTCAAGCAGTAGCTCATCCAACATCAGCAGTGTGTTCTCTTGCAAGATTTCCACTTGAGCACCAGGCCTTTATCACTGGGTTAGATCAGGGATCTGTACCAAGGTCATATGAGGAAGCCATGGAGAACAAGGAATGGAGGGACTCTGTTGATGATGAAGCAAATGCCATGATCATCAATGATACCTGGTATGAAAGTGAACTCCCAAAAGGAAAGAAGGCAGTTTCAAGCAAATGGGTGTTCACCATCAAGTATCTACCAAATGGCAAGGAAGAGAGAAAGAAGTCGAGACTAGTGGCAAGAGGATTCACCCAGACCTATGGAGAAGACTATGTGGACACATTTGCACCAGTAGCCAAACTGCATACAATCCGGATCATTCTCTCTATTGCAACCAACCTGGAATGGGAGTTGTGGCAGATGGATGTCAAAAATGCTTTCCTACAAGGAGAGTTAGAAGATGAGGTTTACATGCACCCACCTCCTGGTCTTGAGAAGCTGGTTAAACCTGGAAATGTCCTCAGACTCAAGAAGGCAATCTATGGACTGAAGCAATCCCCAAGGGCGTGGTACCACAAGCTAAGCACCACCTTGAATGGAAGAGGCTTCAGGAAATCAGAGGCTGACCACACCTTGTTCACACTCCCCAGCACAAAAGGAATTGTGGTCATCTTGGTCTATGTAGATGATATAATCATCACAGGCAGTGACCAAGAAGGTATCAAAGAAACCAAGGTATTCCTTAAATCTGTATTTGATATTAAAGATTTAGGTGAACTCAAGTACTTCCTTGGGATTGAAGTATGCCGCTCTAAAGAGGGGCTGTTCCTATCTCAAAGGAAGTACACACTTGATCTTTTAACTGAGGCAGGAAACCTTGGAGGAAGACAAGCCAAAACACCATTGGAAGAGGGCTACAAAGTACTTAGAGAGGGGGAGTTTGAAGACAAGCAGTATGGTGATGTGAAGCAGTATAGGAGGATGGTTGGGAAGCTCATCTACTTAACCATCACTAGGCCAGATATATGCTTTGCTGTGAACCAGGTTAGCCAACATATGCAGGCACCTAAGGTCCATCATTGGAATATGGTGGAAAGGATCATGAGATACCTGAGGGAGGCGCCTGGTCAAGGAGTTTGGATGTCTTGTAGTGGAAGCACAGAGATTGTAGGCTACTGTGATGCTGATTGGGCAGGAGACAGAACTGATAGGAAATCAACAACTGGATACTGCACCTTCATTGGAGGTAACTTGGTAACTTGGAAGAGCAAGAAACAGAAGATTGTGTCATGTTCCAGTGCTGAAGCTGAATATAGGGCAATGAGGAAGCTCACCAGTGAGCTGATTTGGATCAGAAATCTCCTAAGGGACTTGGGCATAGAGACTACAAACCCCATCACTATGCATTGTGATAACCAGGCAGCAATTCACATAGCATCCAACAGTGTGTTCCATGAAAGGACTAAACACATTGAGGTAGATTGCCACAAGGTCAGGCAAGCTGTGGAGCAACAAATCATCTTGCCATGTTACACGAGAAGTGAGGATCAGCTGGCAGATATCTTTACCAAGGCAGCTAGCACCAAGGTCTGTGAGTTCATCCATTCAAAATTGGGACTCATAGACCTCACCTCTCACTAACTCTCCTGCATGGAGACCTCTACTCTTTTTCCTTGATGTGTTTTTCTCCCACTGGGTTTTACACATTAAGGTTTTAATGAGGGAGGTTCTTCATGCTTCCAAGCTTGACCAGTCCCTATGGTCAAGCTTGAGGGGGAGTATTGAGCTGAAGTATTAAAATGAAGAAATAAGCCCTGAAGTGAAGTACAAGGCAAGATAAGCTCTGAAGTGAAGTACAAGGCAAGTTAAGGTCTAGGAAGGAACCAGGAGTGAGGAGCAAGGTATCCCCACGTGTTATACTGTATGAAGACAAGTAAACCGTATGAATACAGTATAGGGACGTTGGGAATACCTTGCAAACTCAAATTCAAATTCAAATCTAAATCTGGAGTTCAAATTCAAATCTGGAAACTGTTCCTTTCATTTTTACCCTGTCCCCTTGTCTCCTTGTCTGCTGGGGTTAATTTAACTCTTTATATGTTGTAATCTGATTCTGAATTAAGTAAGGGAGAAATAAACCTCCTCTTTACTTGTTTACTCTCTCTCTCTTCTCTCACGAATTCTCTCCATTCTCCCTCTTGTTCTTGCTGTTCTTGAGTGTTCTTCACTATATTCTTCATAAACTTACACCCAGAACGCCAAAAGCACTCAAGAACACCAAGAACTCTCAAGAACACCAAGAACACTCAAGAAAGAACCCAGATTTTTCGAAAAAGAAAAAAAAAAAACAGATCTGGAAAAGCTTGAGTCTTTATGAAGCTGAAGAACACTCGAGTTTCAAATCCAGGAAAGGTTGAGACTTTGAGATGAATCAACCAGAAAAGAATTTAGATCTAGTGAAAGAAAGCTTCAAACTTCAAACTTTCCTTGAATCTCTAGAAAGTTTCAACCTTTACTGTTAAATGAAGAACACACACCCAGATTATCAGTAACCAGGCTCTGATACCATGAAATCTTTAGAGAAAAAAACAGAGAATAGGGAGAATAAGAGAATAGAGAGAATGGAGAGAATACTCAGCTTCTTATTTTCTCATTTTCGTGGCTTTACAAGAGTTTTAAAGACAGATAGAAGAGAGAGAGAGAGAGAGAAACATAAGTGCATGACAGCTGTTTTCCAGCAGATCTAGTTTTGAATTTCAAAACTGCCTGAGTCTTCTTCAAGTCTTCTTCCTCTCTTCTCTTGATCTCTTCTTGGTATTAATGTCTTCATGTACTCACTTATTTCAACAGATGTAACCTTGATTTTGATTTGAGGCAAATGATGCACCTTGCACAGAACCTCTCTGCATCTCTTCTCAAGTGCGGGCCAGAAGAAGTGCTCAGCTACAATGCTGAGGGTCTTATCTCGGCCAAAATGTCCCATGAGGCCTCTTCCATGTGCCTCTCTCAGGATCAGATCACGCATTGAGCCTTGTGGAATGCATAACCTCTTGTCCCTGAAAGGAACTCATCTTGCTGAAAGAAGGACCCAAATGCTCCTTGTCTACACTGCTTGTAGATGTCTCTGAAGTCAGGATCCTCTCCATATTGATCCCTTGATGTGTTCAAAACCCATAACCTTAGCCTCCATCAGTGATATAAGCGCATGTCTCCTGGATAAGGCATCAGCTACAATGTTCTCCTTCCCCTTCTTGTACTTGATCACATAGGGGAATGATTCTACAAACTCTAACCAGCGGGCATGCCTCTTCTTCAAAGTGTTTTTGCCCCCTCAGATACTTGAGTGTCTCATGGTCAGTGTGGATCACAAACTCCTTGGATAAGAGGTAGTGCTGCCAAGTCTCTAGTGACCTTACTAAAGCATACAATTCTTGTCATAGGTGGGGTAGTTGAGGGTTTGCTCCATGTAGTTTCTCACTGAAGAATGCTACTGGTTTTCCTCCTTGAGTTAACACGGCTCCCACACCTGTTCCTGAGGCATCACATTCAATCTCAAAGTTTTGTCAAAGTTAGGCAAAACCAAAACAGGAGCATTAGTTAAACTAGTTTTAAGTTTTTGAAAAGCTTCTTCCTGTTCAGTTCCCCATTTGAAGGCAACATCCTTCTTGATAACTGATGTCAGTGGGGCTGCTATGGTACTGAAGTTTTTGACAAACCTCCTGTAGAAACTGGCCAAACCATGGAAACTTCTCACATGGCCAATGGTGGTTGGGGTAGGCCAATCCTTGCACTGCTTTGATCTTCTCCTCATCTACTTTCAGTCCCTGTGAACTAACAACAAAGCCTAGGAATACTAGTTGATCAGTGAAAAAGGTACACTTCTTAAGGTTAGCATATAGATGTTCTAGGCGTAAGGTTTCCAAAACCTTTTCAAGATGTTTAAGATGATCTTCTAAGCTAGTGCTATAGATCAAAATATCATCAAAGTAAACCACTACAAACTTACAGATGTATGCCCTTAAGACATGGTTCATGAGGCGCATGAAGGTGCTTGGGGCATTGGTGAGGCCAAATGGCATGACTAGCCACTCATAGAGTCCCCTTTTGGTTTTAAAGGCAGTCTTCCACTCATCACCTTCCTTCATTCTAACCTGGTGATAACCACTCTTCAGGTCTATCTTGGAAAAGATAGTGGCACCACTGAGCTCATCCAGCATGTCATCAAGCCTTGGTATTGTTAGAATGTGAAAATATGAGGAGAATAGTTGAGTTTATGTGAGATTTGGGTGAAGAACAATGAAGAACAGAGTAAGAACAAGAGAGTTAGTTTCTGCACACTTTAGAGAGAGAGGAGAGAGAGAGTGACGAATTTGGAGATTAAGAGAGAGAAGGGAGATTATTCTCCTTGCTTACATTCATTCTGATATGTTACATTATATAGAAATACAAGAAACAAAAGGAAACAATAAAATAATGACTCTGGACCACATGGATAGTGACAGGTCATGAACAGCTATATTCCTTAGAGAGACATGTGACTCTCTCCATTTGAATTCAAACTGGTCTAACAATGCTCCAAAGGTCTCCTTGCCTTCTTCTAGTCAGAGTACACGAAATATCTCCTTAACTTTCCTCCCAAGGCAAGTTAGGTCAAGTTAGATACCTTGTAGAGCAAGACTGTACAGACTAGCTTCCACCTCAAGTATCCAGAGCATTTCTTCTCTTTGTCTCTTTTATTTCTCTTTGGTTCTTCATCTCAATACTCCCCCTCAAGCTGAACATAGGGACTGGTCAAGCTTGGAAACATGAAGAACTTCCCTCATTAAAACCTTAGTGTGCAAAACCCAGTGGGGACAACAAAAAAACACACTAAGGAAAAAGAGTAGAAGCCTTCATGTTAGGAGAGTCAGTGAGAAGTGAGGTCTATGTCCCAACTTAGAGTGGACGAACTCACAGACTTTGGTGTTGGTGCTTGGTGCCTTTGTGAAGATATTAGCTAGCTGATCTTCACTTCTTGTGTAACAAGGTAAGATGATTTGCTTCTCCACAGCTTGTCTAACCTTGTGGCAGTCTACTTCAATGTGTTTTGGTCCTTTCATGGAAGACTGAGTTCTGGCAATGTGAATAGCAGCTTGATTGTCACAATGCATTGTGATTGGTGATGTAGTCTCAATCCCCAAGTCCCCAAGCAATCCCTTGATCCATATCAACTCATTGGTGAGCTTCCTCATAGCTCTATACTCTGCCTCAGCACTAGAACATGATACAACCTTCTGCTTCTTGCTCTTCCAAGTCACCAATATTAACTTGAAGAAAGAAGTGGAGCCAAAGGAAGAGTTGAGATGAGTTTGGGGTCTGGTGCAAAGTTAGGGTGAAACCTCCGGAGATTGTCTACAAGGCATTAGAAGTGTCTAAAGGTGTTTAGAAGTGCTCTGGAGGTTGTGCAAGATAGGGCCTAGTCCAGGAGGGACTTAGAAGGCTGTTAAGGAGCAAATAGGAGAATGTGCAAAGTTAGGGCGAGGCCGTACGGATTTGGTACGGACGGATGTACTCGGACCGTACGGATCCGTACGGACCAGATCAACCCGAAACTTGCAACATTCAACCATTTGAGAAGATTTGAGACTTGTGCAAAATAGGGCGAGGTACGGACCGTGCAAAAATAGGGCAAGGTACGGACCGTGCAAAAATAGGGCAAGGTACGGACCGTGCAAAGTCCGGGCGACCCAAAGATGTTCTCATTATTGAAAGATTTAATAAACTCTAGTTGTGTAAGTGAGAGGAAACCCCAATGGGGAAGATGAGAGCTTTACAAGGTTGAAATGAGAGTGAGACTGATGAGAGAGAGAGTAAACGAAAGACTAGAGTTTTGGGGAGACTAGAGAGAGATTAGAGAGAGACTAAGAGAT
>CAJHQP010010591.1:0-18094 GCA_905132765.1 Moricandia arvensis
CATCAGCCCTGTAAGTAAAATAGCAATTAAACTCGATGGAAGAAACAAAGGAGATTACACCAAATTATATAGAAAAGATCATAATGTCTAAATAAGAATCTAACAAAGCAAGATAAGTAGATAACTAAATTAACATTGTTGAGAGCTTCTTCGCCAATTGGAACCAAGTCCTATCAATTACAATTTCACTTATCCCTTCATGGATTCCAGTCATCGCACCACTATTCATTAATACTTTAGCTCATACAAGCTCAACACACTTCAAACTACTTTCTTTCCAGTCACAAACAATTTCACAAAGCCCGTAAGGAGTTCAAGTCTTTCGAAGGCGCAGATTTTACAGGGACTGCAATTATTATGAGTGACAGCTATCATTAACATGTCACACAATAAAATGTAAAAAATACATTAACTAAGGACTTGTGCTTAAACGCAAAAATAATATGAATACTGTTGGCGTGGATCAATATATGGAGATGAAATGCAATTCCTGTCACAAGGCACCAAAGGACCAGATGTAGTACGCACAAGATTGTAGTATCGAGCGGTGCGAATAATTCACCAAGAAAACCTGTGTATAGGAAACAAAAAATGGTCACAGAATCTATAAGAGAAAACAAGAATAAATTAATATTCATGAAAATGGAATGATTAGAAAAAGATTAAAGAAGAACTTGCTGTTCAAGAATATGATAGAGTTTAGCATTGAAGTGAAAAAGAAAAAATAAAAAAATATGATCATCATAGAACATTTCTTGCAGTAAAACAGATCACTTTAGATGCAACATCATTACCGTTATAGGCCATAAGTCGATGAGAAGAGGATAAGTTGAGATTCATGCATACTAAGAAGAGGAGAAGAAAACTCATTCACCATGAGTTTTAGGCGTTCTTCCTTGTTAAGCAGCCCTGAGAATATAACGAAACTCATTCTCAATATATCATCAACATACATCCATCATCTTACATACTCCTGTCAACACGAAGGACTCACCTGCACCAATCCAAAAACTTGTATCAGCACATACATCAACAAAAGAAAAAACGATTCCAAACAAAGAACTACTACTGAACCCTGAGTCGTCTGATATATCTAGTCTGCACAAACGAGGACAACACTGAAGCTTCATCTATTCCTCTCGTACTATAAGACAAAGAAGGCAGACACACAGGGAAAGGACACATTCATTAACACCACAAAAAGATCTTCCAGAATTTCAGTGAGGGAACAGCGTATAATCACCGCAGAAATCTCACAATGTTGTGTGGATCCAATATTTCAAAAGTTGGACTGCATTGATACATCAACATCAATCAAAACTAGTTAAGTTTATTGAAAGTAAATCAAGATAGTACTGTAACAAATATTAAACAAGAACCATCGTACAAATCAATGCAGAATCCAAAGGAGATATAAGTAAAATTACGTAAAAACATTTGAGAGCCTAAAGATCTATTAGCAACAAGGCCTTTAGATCAAGATTCGGACGATAAATACCTGTATTCCATAGCATAAAAAAGATCTATTACACAGAAGCCTTAGATCAAGTACCCAAACTCGAAAATATCACCGTACATCAAAAGGAAAGTTTCACATAACGTTTAGCAACTAACAAAGAATCCAATGGAAGAACTCTACGAAACAACTTAAGAGAAGAATTGAGACAAAGCACCTTACCCCGCCCGTCAATTCTGTGGAGGAACTACGAACAGAGATCCGATTTTCTCCGGTAGGAACCAAGACCAAAACCAATGCCGGTCACGTAGGCCTCCATTGACTGATGAAATGAATCAGATAACACCGACAGAAGAGAGGGAGGGGGGGGGGAGATAGGTTGTTCTAAAACACAGACACTCTCTCTTTGATCTCTGCCAGCTTCAAGAACCAAAATCTGGATTTGAGCTGAATCATTAATGCTCCGATTGTCTGAAGTTTCATTAATAATTAATATCTGTTATTAAATTAAACAAAAAAATAGATATGTTTCAACGGAAGAATTGTGACGGTCCTATTGTCATACCTAAGGTAGAGTCGGCTCCTACTTATGGCATTACATAAACTTAGTTAATTATATCCAAAAAAACTTCTAATTTTATCTAAATACCAGCAATTTTATATAATTCTAATAATCAATTTAAATTATTCAGAAAATCAGTTAAAATAAATTGATATAATAATTAATTTCACAACATAAATATAGTATAATTCATAAATTTATCACTTTTTTACTTTATATATAATAAATATATAAATATTTTATTCAAAAATAATTTTATAATATTTTATATTTTAAAAAATAAATAATTTAAATATAAAAATCACAGCAAAATAATTAAATAAAAATTATACATATTTATTAATGTTTAGAATTATAACACTTAAATTTACAAAATAAATCGCGTAGTTCTAAATTAATCACCGTAAGTAACCACATAAATAATACCACGAAATAAATTATTTTTTATAAAAAAATATTTAGTTAACCAGTTTAAACGAATTTCTTAAAAAACATATAATTGGTATAATCACTATAATTTATAGGTTGTTAGTTTCTTAAAGCTGACGCTCGGATTGGCTTCTACCACTAAGAAGAGCCAGCTAGTAAATGACAGTGGCAGTATCACGAAATAAGGAAAGAGACAGAGGACAAACAAATCTGCTATCAATTGTCGGAGTAGGAGACCAGAGCATACAAAAATGTACTATAGGATCAAAAATATGTAAATATAGAAAAAACGTTATTGGGAGACAATCCCAACCAGACTTAAAAATAATATTATATCTCTATCTCTTTTAAGGGTGAGAAAATCAAATTCAGATGGAATTTTCAAAATACATACGTCTTAATACCCATTACTAATGAACAGCCTAAGAAGCCTTGAAAGGTTTGGGCTCAGAAGCACTTTAAAACAGCCAAGAAGCCTTGAAAAAGGTTTGGTGCTCGAAGCATGTAAAAAGTTCGGAGTGCTGTTGTATTTGAAATAAAAATAATTTAGTGAAAAGTTAATTGAAGCTAAATCAATACGAAACATTTGAAAACGCATTAAAGGAATACACTACCAACATTTATACAAAACAGAGCTTACTAGATGATATATGACTACAACCGGCACGGAGTGAGATAATAATTATATCCTTTATAAACAATACAAAAACAAGAAACAAAAATCGTCTGTACATATAATGAGAAAGACAAAAGCCAGATAACACCAAATAGCACCACTCACAAAACGTTGATATCGTTTTGTAGCCTTGCATCAAGCACAAAATTCTAAGCATAGAACATAATTTAACTTTCCACAATATGAGATAATATGATAAATAATATAGTGTGGATTGAGTGTGTGTAAATAAAAGTATAAATGATTAAAAATAAACTTAATTATTTATTAACTTATAATTTTCTTTAAAAAATTACAATTATTCACTAAAAGATACATATTTATAATTTCATAAAAAAATAGAAAAAGATAAAAATAGATAAATAACTTAATAATTATAAAAATATTTCATTAAGATAATATTATAAAATATATATTTGAAACATAATATTGTATAGAAATTCCACTTTTGTTTTATCAAGGGATAATGTACAACAGAAAAATAATAAACAAATACATGTTAAAGAGAGTGAGATTATTAAATAAATATATTTATCTTTGAGAAAAAGTAATATTATAGAGAATAAGGAAAAGGAAAACAAAACAGTGCTAAACAAAAAAGAAAAACAATTATAAGAGAACACAAATAGCTAGAAAAAAAGAATGTAAATTAAAACGTATAGGAAATAAATATTAAACAAAAAAAAACTAGAACACTAGTGGACTTCGAAAAGAGGTAACTAATATCGTTGTCTATTAGAGCATTTCTCAATGACTTATAACTCTCATGTTGGAGAGAAGTTTTAAACTTTTTTTTTCAATGAATTAAAAAATATTAAAAAACAGAAGTCAATATGAGCCGCCAGTGACACAGTGGAGGTCCATGAACAGTTAAAAGTCGATATAATATAAAAATTAAAAAAATTTAAAAATCAGTTATTTAGGGAAAATAAGTGGAACTCACAGCTAATTTTTGGTTTAAGAACTTATCTCTAAATTCCCCTTATGAAATGCCTTTTAGAACTCCAATGATAAACAATGTTTGTTCACGTAAAACAAGATTTTTATATATTTGGCATAGAGTTTGGCAGTGTTACATCCTATACTACTCAACCTAAGGTACCAGGCTTTGTTATAATATACTTCAACTAAGCTCAAAAAAAGGCAAACAAAAATAAAAAAAACAAACAAAACAAAACCAAAACAAAAAAAAAGTAAAAGAAAGAGAGACACATATCTCTTGCCATGCATAAGAAAGGGAGGCAATATTTAGATTACAAAGAAACGATCAGTAGAAATCATTTTTTGTTAATAATGTCTAAGAAAAATTTATTAAAAGCTTAACTTTTTTTTACTAGATAATAAAAGATTTTATTAGTTGTTCGTGTATAATTTACTATATGTATCTACGATCCTCTCAGTCTCTCACGAGCCGCCTCTTGTCCACAATGCGACTCAATTGTTTGTTTCACTATTTAGGTAATAACACTTTGTTAATCTCAATACTAATTCCATTAATATGATATTGATCTAGATATTATTTATTTGTTATTTTTATCCTCTTTAAACTTTTACATGTTTGAACGGTGTGCAAATTGGAAATAAAATTATGTCTAGGTTCATAATAGCATAAATTAAGAAATTATAAATAATGGATGTTTCTTAGTGATATTGGTAAGTAACAAACTAATATCGGTAAATAATACACAGTTTTGCAAGTTATAAGTGTTCATAGACTATTAAATCATGCAGAACTTAAAAATGACTTTAAATCTAGAAATTTTGTATGAAACTACTTTTTATTTGTATGTGACATACAATATTGCTATTAACAAAAATATTTTGTGTGATAAATTAGTCCTAATTATTGTGATTGTATATTTTATACCAAAAATACAATAATAGTACACAAAACACAAGATAATGTTAAATATGGTATTTGTAATGAATCATCTAGAGTAAGAGAATGATCATGGCCATTAAATCAGGATAAATATCGTTTAAGATGAACTATTTCTCATCAGTATGTAGAGAGATAAGTGAAGAGAGATGCTTTTTTCTTTGACACACAAGAAGATATTGTAATTGAGTTTTTTATATATTTTTTTCCTTACAACATGTGAGGTCCAACAATTTTTATAGTAAACGTTTACCATTGATTATGAATGTCAACAGCTTATTATCATATCGACATCATCCTTAACATTAAGCAAATGCTTATTATATTAAAGATATATTTTGGAATACTTTCGGTAGCCAAATGCACTTGCGGGATCTTGCTTTTATTGCCGCTTTCTTGAGATAAATTATGAGCTCTGAATCGACGTTTTCTCATTTTTTTGGAGCCTTGTCGCAATGTTGGCATGTTGATTAACTCTTTTCTCTCGGCTATCTCCTTAGCGATGATAGGGGCACATTCATCTCGCCTCTTCCGATTAGAAGTTTTTTTGCCTCATTCATAATGTCAAATATGCATCTGGAGCAGGGGTTTCCTCAATAGTTTGCTTTCCCTTCTTATTTTCTAACATTTTAAACTTTAGTTACACAAAGGAGAAAATAGAGAACACACATATTTATAAAAGTATCTAATCCTCTATTGCACCTAACAGTTTTACATTTTTCTTTACATTTGATTTGTTTAGTTGATAAACATCTAATTCACCAAACAGTTTTCACTACCAAATTAAAAAAACAGTTGAAGTTACTCTATATTTCCTAATATACTATATTTTATTCTTTGTTTTTTATAAACTATATATATAATTGATCACAAACTAGAGGGAAATGCATGTTTTAATTAACACCAACGACTATGAGTGGAAACAAACCGAGTACTTGATATTTTTGGTATACTTAGTACTTGGCTTACCTTGTACGAGTAGTAAAATTTTAGATTTATACTTGGTTTGCTAAAAACGAGTATTTACATTTTCAAGTACTTGCAAAAAATTGACGAACTTGCAAGTTACTTACATTGTTTTGTTATTTGTTACTTGTAAATTACTTATAATTTACTGGTAAATTACTTATAAATTACTTGTAAATTACTTGTAATTGACTTGATAGTTATTGGTAAATTCTTGATTATCATTGGGTAATTATTGATAATTATTTGGAATTTAGAGGTAAATAAATTTATTAAATATAAATAATATGTCATTTTTGTCATTATTTTTACTGTATTTTAGTCAATTCATGAAATAGATTAGGTAAGAAAGAAAAATTTCAAGATGCATATATAATATTTCACTTATATTGGATTCATTTATACAAATAGTAATAGATACAAATTATTTTACTATGATTTAGGAAAATATATCTTTGTTCATTAACAGAAATGAGTAATAAACCAAACAACATCAAATAATTGATTTTATTTTAATATTTTAAATATATTATATTTGTTTTGTATTGCAAGTAATTTAATATATTATTGATACACGATTTGTTCAAAACAAATACTCGACTTTAAAAATCATGTATCAAGTAACGAATTTGAGGCAAGTAATGAGTAATTTGGGTCACTCATAAAATAAATATATAAATTTTAATTAACTAATGAAATATATATCAAGTATTTAATAAATTAGATAATATATGAACAAGTAAACCAATAAATAAATGATACAAGTAATAAGTTAAGTAATGAGCCAATTAGTTAAAAAAAAAGAACTTAATACGTGATTTGTATTTGTGAGTAATAATTACTTGTTATTCGAATTAAGTGTAATAATTACTTGTTTTTCCAAACCAAGCTGGGTCAAATACTGAATACAAATTGGGTATCAAACATTTGTATCAAGCTCTACCAACGGCACCGTAGACATGGACGACCACTACAAGAAAACAAGAGAATACCGAGGGCAAAAATCGTCGGTATGTCGTCGGAATAAGCCTATTCCGACGACATACCGACGAAACAAGTCCTCGGAAAAAACTCCTCGGTATTTCATTTTTCCTCGGAAATCCGTCAGAAATTTCCGACGGAATGTCGAGGGACAATTTTTCCGAGGACATTCCGAGGACGAACAGTCGTCGGGAAACTCCTCGGAATATACCGACGAAACAGACCCTCGGAATATTCCGAGCAATTTTCCGACGGATTGATCCTCGAAAGGTCCGACGAAAGCTTCGAGGGAACGCCCCTAGGAAATTATTCCGAGGAAGTCCTCCCTCGGAATTTTCCGAGGATTCCCTCCTCGGAATTTTCCGAGGGACTCTTTCCTCGGTATATTCCGAGGAAAGTGTCCCTCAGAATATTCCGAGGAATCCCTCCCTCGGAATATTCCGAGGGGACACTTTCCTCGGAATTCTAAAATTTTTTTTTTTTTTTTAAACAAAATTTTTGAAATTAATTTCGAAAATATAAAATTAAAATTGAAAACATATTAGATAACATTCAAAGTCATACAAATAAAAATAAAACATTCAGAGTTTTTGAAAAAAAAAAACTACGGGTTTTTGCACATTCGGGTCTTGCACGGTTGGGAACACCTCGTTCGGGTGCAACCTCCTCATCATCTCCATCATTTGCTCGTTCAACCTCCGCTGTGCCTCAAAGCTCGCCTGTTGAGTCGCCATCTGGGTCTCCAACACTGATATGCGATCATCCCTTGTCCTGCAACTGACCCATAAGTAAATCTTGATCAACAAAGGACGGTGGTACAACATAAGGCGGAGTCGACCGGGAGCGACGACCCAAACCGACCAAACGTCCTTTCTTCTTTGGAACCGACTGAAATAGAAAATAGCCAAATTTAAATAATAGAAAAAAAAATGAATTGAACATTAAAAAAAAAGAACTTACCGATTCCACGATTTCGTTGATTCGAGCCAGGGCAAGTTGGTCGAAAGCCGTCGAATCGTCATCATCGTTTTGAAGCTGAGACACTTCGTCTTCCACCTGAGTGGAGATCAGGTTGACCACATCTCTCACTAGACCATCATCAATCTGGCCAGTCTTCTTGTTGTATACGCCCTCTTCATTAGGGCAAGATCATCAACGGGGGCGCCATCATTTTCTTCCGTCTTGAAAAAACATAAAATAAACTAACATTATCAATTAGAAGAAAAAAATTAAATAATAGAATAAAAAGCGATTCAACATACCATGCGATCCCTAGAGTGGCCATAGATTGAGCACCCAGGTTATGCTTGAAGATGCCCTTCCCTTTACGCACGCTCCTCCGGTTGGTGGAGTTGGTGGAAGAGGTTGTTTTCGTCTCTTCCTTAGCCCAATGCGCACACAACCCCTCCCAGACCGTGGGGTTCATCGACTTTGGGACCTTTTAATTAAAAAAAATTTGTTAAATAAATTTAAAAATATTTAAAAAATATTAATAAATAAAAATAACCTTGTTTATTTCCACTTCTTCTTCCACTCGTGTATCTGCTTCCCATAGTTGTCCATAACTTTATGGACGAAGTGATCATAGATAAAGAGCGTATCATCGGCATTCCAGGTAAATTCTTGCTGAAAAAAAAAACAGAATTAGTAGAAAATTTATAATAAATATTAAAAATATAACTAAAAAAATTGAATACATACCGCAAACTGACGAAACCACAGATGTTGTTTGTCGATAGGGAAGTCGGTGAAAGTCGGATGTCCGTAGTCGAGGGCCAAGTACATCATACGGTTGATCCACGCACTGATCCCATTCGAGGATCGGTTGAACCTAATAAAAAAACAAATTATTAATGATGAATCAAATTATAATAAAAAAATATATGTTTAATTACCATGTTTGACCCCGTTCACGTGGATACGGAGTGAGATAGGAAGATTTTCACGACCGGGCTGTCGAACCAAATCCGCAACAATCATCACTCCCGGAGGACCATAAGGAGCAGGAGCGTGTGCAGGAGCGGGTGCAGGAGCAGGTGCAGGAGGGGGTGCGTAAGCGGTGCAGAAGGGGAAATGGAGAGTTAGATGTATGGTAGGAGCTGTGGGGCGAAGCGGAACCCTGAAACTGGCTAGACGAAGCCCGAGACTGGCTCACCGTCTACCACGAGAACGACACTGTCGAGCCGCGGTCGGATCATCATAAGACCTTTAAATTTTAAAAAAACATATAAAATTAGTTCTAATAAATATAAATTTTAAAAATTCAATAAATAGTTTAATATTTACAAAAATAGTTTTAATTAAAAAATAGTTTAATAATTACAAAAAATAGTTTTAATAAAAAAATAGTTTAAATAAAAAAATAGTTTTAATAAAAAATAGTTTTAATGAAAAATAGTTTTAATAAAAAAATAATTTTAATAAAAAATAGTTTTAATAAAAACAAAAATAGTTTTAATAATTAGACAAAATAGTTTAATAAATAAAATAGTTTAATAATTACAAAAACGTTTTTAATTACAAAAACGTTTTTCATTACATGTTTTAAATTACAAAAATGTTTTTAATTACAAATAAATTTAAAACATTTAAATAAAATAATTTTTATATACAAAAACGTTTTTGTAATTACAAAAACGTTTTAATTACATGTTTTAATTACAAAAACGTTTTTAATTACATGTTTATAACCACAAAATTAATAAAAACTAGAAAAAAACGGTTGTCGTTGAGCAAGGACATCTTAACTTACCTGTTACTGCTTCCGGTTGTCGTTGAGCTAACCCCATGAATTCGGTTATACCTCGTTGGTATTCATCCGTAAGCAACCTCGTGTTCGGATCCAAATGAGGTCGATCGATCCAAGAACGAAAATAGTTTGAAGAAGACATGTTTTTATGAATAAAATTCGTGTGTAAAGAGAGTAAGAGGGAGGATGGAGATATGGAGTGAATGAGGAGAAGAGGAGTGTGTGTTTTTATAGGAGAAATGCCCGGCTATACCGAGGGAATTCCGACGGAATTCCGAGGCCAAACGGCTACTCCGTCGGAATTTCCTCGGAATTCCCCAACGGCTCTCAAACGGCTCTCTAACGTCTATATTTCCGTCGGAAGTCATCGATATTTTCCGAGGAGAGAAACTTTCCTCGGTATTCCATCAGAAAATTCCGACGGCTAGTGGTTTCCTCGGAATTTCCTCGGAATATTCCGAGGAAATTCCGAGGAAACATAAAATTTCGTTTCCTCGGAATTTCTTCGGAATGTCCTCGGTAATTTCCGAGGATTTCATTTTTCCGTCGGAACGTCCGTCAGAATAACGCTGTTTTCTTGTAGTGGACGCTCGTAATAGTTGGCTCAAAGATCCGAGAAAGCCAACCCTTAACCACATGACCATTGCCTCAGCGCCTCACCTGTAGGAGGAGCCGATCTCACTGACACAGTCCGAACAATCATATATAGCTTTCATATTGGCATATTGATCGTTTATTCATTATGGTCAGGGTCAATGTTTACGTAGCTTTCAAAATCACAAGTGTAACAAGAGATCATCTTTGTAAAGGGATGGAGCTTGATGGTTAAGTTCCTCTTATCTTCTTGAAAGAATTTAACAAGAGATGTGAGAGCAATCAGATTATTCTCTTTCACGTGTAATTATGAGTACACTTTATATTGATACAATTATAACTGACTTAATTAACTGAGCTTCCTTAAAAAACTAACTACACAAGCATCATTTATATATCATTTCAACAAAAGTTGAGAGCCTCGGAATATCTCTTAATTCCTCGATGATCAAGTTCTTATTTTCAAGATAGGGGTTCACAGAGATTCTACCTTCTTTAAACACTTAGAGTTAGCTAGGATATACATCACAAATTCTTTCTCTTCTTCTCTGCCTCCATATCCTCTATACTCAAAATATTTGAGTTGTGACGACAAGCATCCAGGAACAGAACTAGGTTTGTTCCATGAAAGTGGATCCCATCTTGGGTCGATTCCTGAGAAGCAATGAAGGTTATATATATTAAGCAAATAACTAATTAATGACTAACATTTTAGTCCGTTGAAGCTAAAGAAAGAGGCTGATAAAATATATACGTACATAATCTACCGAAAGATCTATAAGCTTTGGAGCATTTTTAAATAAAAGTAAGAGTGCTTCCAACGAGTCTGATCTATGTTGATATATAGATAACTCTATAAGTTGAGAGAACTTGAGGGTGCTAAAGGGCAAAATCTGCAAAGAAACAAACGACAAGATATACAGTTAATCATATGCAACAATTAATTAATGCAATCAGAACTAACAGGTTTGTTAAAGAGATAGAGTGCCTACCACTTGATCCGAGAAAGACTTGACATCGATTAATGCAGCCTTCAGACAAGGCATATTCTCAATCGAGAGAGAGTCTCCAGAATGATCACTGAGGGTAAGGTCTATTAATGCCGGAGTATCAATAGCCAAAGACTTACCGGTATCTACTATCTCACTCTCATCTGGCAGAGTATCATCATCACTAACATAGAATAAGCCTTGTAAAGAAGGAATTTTCACACTGAACTTTGTTATGTTGTCATCTCTGTTTCGTCTGTTTCGTTTCACTGTCAAAATATCAAGAACTGGACAACGCGAAAAGAACCTATCAAGAGAAGCATCGTCTTTATACACCACATAGATAAGAGCAAGAAACTTGAGGGATGGGAGGAAAGCAGACGCTGGGAAATCCAAAAGAATCTTGTGAGAGAGAGTTAGTTCCTTGAGTGTTTCGCAGGTGTAAAGGCTCTTAGGCAATCTGGTTGGACCTTTGAACCATGACAGCTTGAATTTTAGGACAACCACACGGCGATCAACAGCCTTTGCGATCCACTTTCCGACATCAATATCACTAGGACATCCAGGACCAAGTTTGATAAGCAAGTTTTCTAAGACGGGTGCTTTGTGGAGTTCCATTGACTTATCAAAAAAACACCAACTAGTCTTCTTGTTCTCATCATCATCATCAACAACTTTATCATCATCATCTTCTTCCTCAGCATCAGAAAAAAAATCATACTCAAGATTAGGCAGCATCGTCCAGATATAGCGCCATCCTTTAGACAAAATCATGGTGGCAATTGCATCT
This sequence comes from Moricandia arvensis, assembly GCA_905132765.1. NCBI lineage: Eukaryota > Viridiplantae > Streptophyta > Magnoliopsida > Brassicales > Brassicaceae > Moricandia > Moricandia arvensis. The sequence goes on from CAJHQP010010591.1 coordinate 12,072, forward strand.
TTAGTTGGGACATGTAACAATATTGTCACAAGCACATGTTCTGGTAAAGCACTGATCCTGTCTTTACAAACTATCTCGTCAGCCATGTTCACGAGGCAAAACCCTAGCAAAAGGATTCGGCGTTAGAAGAAAGAAACACAATGAAATCCTAATATGCCTCTTCTATAAAAAATAGTTTCTTAACTTTTTTTAACAACCTCAATTTAAAAAATTGTATTAATCATGTCCTAAAGGATTATATATAAAATATATGTATATTATTAAAGCATCATATATAATAGGTTCCACATTAATACCAGTGTTAACTAAATTAACGTTTTCCAAATAAATTATGAATGCTAAATTAACTTTTTAAAAATAAATTATGAATGGAATAAGTACTGTTTTATGGGAAATTTGAAAATTATGACGCATCTAGAAAATAACTTTCTTGATTTTTGATTTAATTACTTTTCAAAAAAATTGTAAAATATCCGAAATAAAACTTAAAAATCTTACAAAATAAAGACAAATACATAAAGAAACACCCACAAAGGTATATTTATCTCACCTTTATCAAAGAAAATAGTTGCTGAACAAATATTTTGTTTCTTTATCCGACAAAGCTTAGAACACATAGTGTTAGCACTCAGCTGTTCCAAATGTTTAGAATACGTTTTCTTATTCTTTCTGGTCAGCAGCCGTCTTTGTGTCCGGTGGCACGCAAGGCCATGCTTCAAGCTTGTGCTTGTCATGAGTGGTTTGTAGGGGTCTCCGGTTCAGGAAAGAAAGCATGATTCAGTGGGTTTCCAAATACATCAGTTTATAGTCCATTAAAACAAATGAGTCATCGTCATAACAATGTTCAAGTTGAAAATTTACATAGTTAAGTAGTAATTAAAAACATTTTTTTTAAAATACACAATTTTTCATTAATTTTAACTTGTGAACAATTGGTTGATTAAGTAAATTTTTTTATCTTTATTATTATTATTATTATTTTTTGACTGAAATTTTACTTTATTATCTTTTATCTTTATTATTCTTTATCTTTGTTATTCCATCAGAAAAAATTATTATGCAAACCATAAACACACGAACCTTAAGGAATCACCGTGTCCTGGTATGGTATGTAGATTGATAGTAATCAGTTTATTGAAAGGTAAAACACACACACGGACGTAAGTCTTCTATGGACATGTTTTAATTATTCGTCTACGTACATATATATTTTACGATAATCTGTTTTACAAAGTCAGTTAAGCTAAGCTAATAATACCTGTGACTTAGGTTAATTCATAGATCAAAGACATAACAGAGAAGAAAGCTCAAAATTTTTTTTGGTTCCTGCCTCCTAGTCCTGGATTTGGATAGAAACATGTTTGTAACTTGTGAATGGCAGAAATTAGTTGAAGCTGAAATGTTTCTTTATGTTGAGTAAAACAAGTACGTGTACGAAGGTTTGTTGTATAAGAATTAGCTAGAACTTGATCAGCGCGGAGCGTTTGATTTAATTTGTGTTCAAAGTTTCATAAACTGCTGGTTTTATAAAAAAATCTCACGTATATTTTTTATGTTTTGTAATTTACATATAAAGTAAAATGTATTATATTATAATACAGATGTTTACTAATAATTTTTTATTTATACATAATATTATATAAAAAATATAACTTGATGCAATTTGATGTGATTGTACTATTGATATATTAACCTCTTGTTTTAAATTTATTTTAAAATGAAACAACATACTAAAACTTTAGTACAATTACTATACTAAAACAACATACTAATTGTACTTTTTAATGGTCAATATATAAATATCGATTTGGTTAAGTAAGCTTTGAAATTGTAATTATTTAATTTAAATTTACTTTAATGTAAGTGGGCATAGTCTGTAACTAAAAAAATAGACAAAGAAAGTATTCAACTTTATTGTAAATGCAAAAACAAAATTTTAAATAAAAAATATTTTTGTTTATATTGTTATCAATATTTCCAAACAATTCTCATTTATATTGTTATCTATATGTTTTCAAACAGTACCAAATTGTACTTGAATTTTGATAATATAGATATAAGTTTCTTTAATTAGTTCTAGTTAATGTTTTGAGGATTGAGTGTGTTACCAAACCATATAGTAACTTCATTAATTAATTTGCGTTGTGTGTACACATCTACTTAATTATTGCGTGCATGAAAAGGAATAGTCTTTGGGTAAAAATATATATAACACACATTTGATAGCAATGAGAGGCGCTTCATTAGTTTTGCAATACCTTTCTTGTTATCAAACACTCTGGAGCTGCTGGACTTTCCTCTGCAATTTCTTTCCCATTTTTTCCTGACATTTTTATCTTTTACAGAAAAGAACATAAACAACACACACGTATTTATAATAAAATAAGTTATCTAATATAATCCTCTATGCATGCATGTCAACCTAACAGTTTTCTTGACTTTTATTTTGTTACCTTGATAACTACCAAAAGACCGAACGTTGTAGTTATTTAACTTATCGTCAATTACCTCTATATTTCCTTATAAATACTATATTCTTCCTTTTTCTTTTCTTTTTATAAACTATGGTCATGCATGTTTTAATTTGTCTACGTAGTACGTACATATATATTATTTACTATTTAGTAACGCTCTACAAGGAATGCAGAGATCGATCATAGAATTATGTACTTGTTATTAAAAAAAAAATATCAAATAAAAATGACTAACAACTGACTACCAAAAAACGAGAAAAGGACAAATTAACAACCGTTCATCATATTTATCTTACTGTCAACTACTCTAAACTTCCTAATATACTTGTTTTAATTAAACTATATATATATGTATATATATATATATATTCTTATACTTATAATCAAAGGCAAATTTTTCAAATAGACTATTTTTAAAGTTTTTGTCACAAAATAAAACTTCAAAAAAATGACCAAAAAACTTTTTTATTTTTTTTAAATTAATATTTTTTTATTCTTTAAAAATTTTAATCTCATTTCGAAAATTCCACCCCATAACTCTAAAATCTTAAATTTAAATTAGTTAACCCAATGAGTATAAATGTATATTTACACTCTTTTTATGTATATCTTAAAGTATTTTTCTATAATCAATTGATAACCTATATCAGGAGGATTGAATGGTAGTTCTTCAGTATGTTATCACACTCGAAATTCCGATAAGTAATTTTTGTATAAACTATACATAAAAGCAACCGCAAATATAAACGGAAGAGTTTTTACTATAAATCTGTTTAACAAAGTCAATCAAATTAAGGCAAACAAATCTTTATTTTTTTATTTAGTATCACCAACTATCAACTACTGTATATAATATGATTGCAAAAGTTTCAGCAAACCAGTCCCAAAGGAGTCCATGACAAGGCTAAGCTTGCACATTAACTGAGCTTACTTAAAAGGCTAGCTATTCAAGCATGATCAAACACAAATTATCATTTCAACAAAAGTTGAGGCCCTCGGAATATCTCTCAACTCCTCGATGATCAAGTTCTTATTTTCAAGATCGGAGTTTCACAGAGATTCTTACATTCTTTAAACATTTAGAGTTAGCTAGAATATACATCACAAAGTCTTTCTCTTCTTCTCTGCTCCATATGCTCTATACTCAAAAAAACTCGAGTTTGGACGACATGCATCAGGAATAGAACTTGGTTGGTTCCATGAAAGTGAGATCCCAATCTGCGTTAAATACCTGAGAAGCAATGAAGGTTATATATTAAGCAAATAGTGACTAATATTATAGTCCCTTGAAGCTAAAAGAAGAAGCTGATATATATACTTACATAATCTACCAAAAGATCTTTAAGCTTGGAGCATTTTTAAGTAAATGTAAGAGTGCTTCCAAGCAGTATGCTCTATGTGATATATTCTTACTTTATAAGTCGAGAGAACTTGACGGTGCTAAAAGGCAAAAGCTGAAACGAAACAAACAACAACATATACAATTAATTATATGCAACAATGTAACCACAACTAACTGGTTTGTTACACAGATAAAGAGTAGAGAGCTACCACTTGATCGGTGGTATACAATTCAAGAGACCGGACTGCTGAAGATATGTTTTCGACTTGTCGATATCGGAGAAAGACTTTACACTGATTGATGCATCCTCAAGACAAGGCATATTCTCAACCGAGAAAGAGTCTCCCGAATGATCAGTAATGCAAAGGTATAATAATGCCGGAGAGTCGATAGCTAAAGACTTACCGGTATCTACTACCTCATCCTCATCTGGCAGAGTATCACCATCACTAGCATAGAATAAGCCTCGTAGAGAAGGAATTTCACACTAAACTTTGTTATATTGTCATCTCTGTTTTGTCTGTTTCGTTTCACCATCAAACTATCAAGAACTGGACAACGCGAAAAGAACCTATCAGAGAAGCATCGTCTTTATACACCACATAGATAGATAGAGAAAGGAACGTGAGGGATGGGAGGACCAAGTTTGAATAAGCAAGGTTTTAAGACAGGTGCTTTGTGTAAGTTCATTGACTTATCAAAAAAACACCAACTAGTCTTCTTGTTCTCATCATCATCATCATCATCTTCTTCATCCGCAGCAGAAAAAATATCATACTCAAGTTTAGGCAGAATCGTCCAGATAGAGCGCCATCGTTTAGACAAAATCATGGTGGCAATTGCATCTTTTAATCGGGAGATGTAACAGTATTGTGACAAGCAGATGTTCTGGTAAAGCACTGATCCTGTCTTTACAAACAGTCTCTTCAATTTTGTCGTCAGCCATCTTCACGACGCAAAGCCCTAGGAGAAGGATTCAACGTCAGAAGAAACACAAGGAAATCGTTACTAACATGTCTAGTACAAAGCATTATATATATAATAGGTCCCAAAAAAATACCAGTGCACGAGTTAACTAAATTTTTATTTTCAAATAAATTATGAATAGAATAGGTATTGTTTTATCAGAAATTTGAAAATGTGACATATAGGAAATATATCTTTCTTGATTTTTGATTTAATTAGTTAAAAATCTATATATAAAAAATCTGAAATAAAACTTAAAAATCACAAAGATAAAGATAAGCACAAATACAAAGAAACACGCACAAAGGTATATTTATCTCACCATTTATGAAAATAACTAGATATGGAATCCTTCTTACACAGATTTTGTTTGATGTTTTAATTTAAAATTCTTAATTGAAATTTTAAGAACTTTAATTATATTTTATTTATTTTATGAATTATCCTTTATTATAAGTAAATAATTTACTTATTTTTGATAGTGAATTTCATTAGTAGTATGGCTTAATTTAAAACATACCCAAGTTAAAAGTAAAAAAAAATAAAACAATAAAATTATTTATATGTTTTTTCAATATGCTTAAAATATTATATTAATTTTCCAACTTATATATACTAATGTAAAATTAAATTATAATATTATGATAGAAATTGTAAATATTATTTTTGTAAATTGTGATGATGCTGTTTTTATCAAGTTTTTTTGATAAACTTAATTCTGATATGTATTTATTAGCTAATTATCATATTTTTTTACTATTTAAAAATATATATATTTATATAGAAACCAATCTAGAGTTTTGGTATGATATATCCTAAAAATAAAATTATTATTAAGTAACTATATAGGTATAAACAATTATTTAGGAAAATTGCATTTCTACCACAATTTTGATACCACTTTGCGAATTTACCTTTAGTAAATGACATTTTTCAAAAATACCTTTAAATTATGATGAAAATAGATTAAATTATTTTTTAAAATATTTATAAAATATTTAGAAATTCAACTCTACCCCTTTAACACTAAATTCATGTGGTAATTAATACTTTCAATGAAATTTTATACATTTTAATGGAGTTGTTGTATTTTACCATCAATTTTGTTGATAACTAAAGAAAATGGTGAAAATGAAACTTTTTGTGGTGAATAAAGTGATTCTCTCCGTGAACGACTCATTATGGCAGTAATATCTTAAAAGCTTATTTTGGAACATAGATGTTCATCATCTCCATGCTGC